>CAMZMU010000080.1:47253839-47457400 GCA_947311845.1 Poa pratensis | reverse complement strand
ATGCACCGCGCTCCACCTTCTGCGCCACGTGACAGCCCTACCACAGTGCGAGTGCAAGGAGGGAGCACGGGGCGCCTATAAAGGAGGAGGGCAAGGTGCACCGTAGCAAGGGATCGCATTCTCATTCCAGCATAGCCACTTACGCGCAAGGAAGAAGAAGACCTTGCTTCCCTTCCTTGTATACACCATTGCCAAAAGAGAGCCTCGGCAAGCTCATTGTACTGTAACCTCTACAAGCAGTGCAATACAGACAAGCAGGAGTAGCGGTATTACCTCCACACGAGGGCCGTGAACCTGGGTACGGGCTGGTGTTCATCTCTGTCGTGATGTCCCTCCGCTTGCTCGACGAGCACCGTCGCCGTGCAGGTTGAGGGTTGTTTGACCAACGTGTTCAGCCCCTTACACGAACTCTCTTCGTGAGCTTGACTATCCCTGTTTCGTGGGAGTCATTCTCCGACAATTGGCGCGCCAGGTAGGGGGCTGAGGCGCGTCTTCAACCTTCATCGACCTCTGCGCCATGGCGGACACTCGCGCAGCTCGCGCCACCCGGCGGGCGTCAGGCAGGGCAACCACCGAGCCCGCTGCCAACACCACCAACCCTCGCGGCCGTCCCCGCGCCAGCCGTGCCACGGGGCGCAACACCGCTGAACCGCGGGTGGAGCACCCCGAGGACGACGACGGCAACCACGACGACCGCTTCGACGACGACGTCGACCACGGGCACGGCGAGGACGCAGAGTCCTCGCACCCGTCCCAGCGCCACAGCGCCTCCACTCTTGGGCGTCCAGCGCCCAGCCCAAACACCGCGCTGCTCATGGCCGCGGAACTCTTCCGCTACCGTCCCACAGCTGAGGCGCACGACAACTGGCTCGGCCGCCTTCAGCACCTCGTCGACATTGCGGCGGCACCGCGCGCTGCTCCTGCGGCGTCGCGCTCTCTGGTGCACCACAACTCCGGACGCGCTGGAACCACCGCGCATGGCGCACCTCCGCCGCCGCCTCCGCCGCCGCCTCCGCCTCCGCCGCGGCGCACAAGGCCGCATCCCACGCGTCTTCGCCGCGCGATTGTCAAATCGTGCAGCGGACACCCCCAGACGCGCGGGTGGAAATGGAGCGCCAGAAGGACCTCCAGAAGCGCATCGTGGAGGAATCGGCCAGGCAGGGCGACAGAACCGCCGTGCTCTTCAGGGGGCATCGCCTCGTACGCCACAGGTTGCGCGGCCTTCACCCGCAACCTGCGGCGCGTCGTCTGGCCACAGAAGTTCAGGCCTGACCTACCCAAGGGCTACGACGGCACGAACAACCCCATCGAGTTCTTGCAGCTCTACACCACCTCCATCCAAGCTGCGGGGGGAGACGACAAGGTCATGGCCAACTGGTTCTCCCACGCTCTCAAGGATTCCGCCTTGTCGTGGCTCCTGAACCTTCCCGAGGACTCCATTGACTCGTGGGAGGAGCTCTGCCAGCAGTTCGTTGCGAACTTCAAGGGCACGTACGAGCGCGCCCTCACCTACAACGACCTGCGAGCTGTGCGCCAGAAGCCTGGCGAGACCCTCCGCAGGTACATCCAGCGCTTCAGCCAAGTCCGCAACAAGATCCCGAACATCCCGGACTCGCACGTCATTGCGGCCTTCAGAGAGGGCGTCACCAACCACAGGATGCTCGAGAAGCTCGGCATCCATGATACCCTTCCTCCGTGGTGAAGCTCTTCGACATCGCAGACAAATGCGCCAAGGCAAGAAGGGCTCCTCTTCGTCAAGGTGGGCTCGACAGACGACCCTGTCGAGGGATCCAAGACCCAGAAGAGGCGTGACGAGACAAAGCGCAAGCCTACCGCAGTCCTGGCAGCTGAACCCGACGCCAAGCATGTTCGCGAGGACTCTCCAGAGGCTGGCAAGAAAGAGGTGGACAACCGCCCGTTCTGCATCTACCACAACAGGCGCGGCCATGCGACAGAGAACTGCTATGACCTCAAGCAACTGAGCAAGAAGCGTGAGCAAGAAGAGGCAGCGGTGGCCGCGGCAGAGGCCGTGGTTACCGCAAAGGTGGACGCAAGGGCAACTTCCAGAGGCCTCAGGGAACTCAGGCGAATGCCGCCGAGAAAAACAACAATCTGCCCGACGAAGAGCCTGGAGGCTACCAGGCCCCCAAGGGTGCCATGGCATGCATCCTCGGCGGATCCCAGGCGCCCAAGTCGAACAACCAGTTCAAGCAGTTCGCTCGCGAGCTCAACGCAGCGCTTCCCGGGGTCGAGACGTCCCGCCCCCTCAAGTGGTCCCAGTACACCATCGCCTTCGACGCCAAAGATCACCCCAAGTCTACAAAGACTGTGGGCACCCTCCCGTTGGTGTGCACCCCCACCATCAACAACATCGCCGTCGGCAAGACGCTCATTGATGGGGGTGCAGGCCTAAACGTCATCTCTGTCGAGACCTTCGAGACGCTTCAAGTGCCCTACGAGTGGCTCATGCCCTCCAGGCCCTTCACCGGGGTCACCAGCGGCTCAATCTCGCCTCTGGGGCAAGTGAGGCTCGCGGTCACTTTTGGCACGCAGGAGAACTACCGCACCGAGCTAATTGACTTCGACGTCGCGCACATTGGCCTGCCCTACAACGCCATCCTCGGCTACCCCGCCCTCGCGAAGTTCATGGCCGTCACGCACCACGCCTACAACATGGTCAAGATCCCTGGCAGCGGTGGCACCATCACCATACGCGGTCACGTACAGGACGCCACGCGCGCCGTCGAGATCGCCTACAAGGCCGCTGCCATGGCATTCCCCGCTGACGAGGACATGGAGCCTCTCGAGAGGCCCAAGAAGAAGAAACAACTGTTCACTCAAGAGCAAGCATCTACAAAGAAGGTGTCGCTGAGCACCAGCGGCTCGGGGGCTGAAGGCTCGGGGGCTAGCGTCACCATAGGCGCTGGCTTGCCTCCCAAATAGGAAAGCGCGCTCGTCGCCTTCCTTCGGGCAAATTCTGACATGTTCGCATGGACTCCGTCAGAAATGTCCGGTGTACCAAGGGAGGTGATCGAGCACCACTTAGCCGTGTGTCCAGACGCACGCCCTGTAAAGCAAAAAGCGCGGAAACAAGCCCCCGAGAAGCAAGCGTTCATCATCAAAGAAGTAGAGAAGCTGAAAGCAGCAGACATCATTCGAGAAGTTGCCCCCCACTTGGCTCTCCAACGGTGTGGTTGTCCCAAAACCCAATGGAGGAGGCCGGCTCTGCATCGACTACACAGACGTGAACAAGGCTGCCCCAAGGATCCTTACCCCATGCCAAGGATAGACCAGATTGTGGACTCCACCGCCGGCTGTGATCTCCTCTGTTTCCTGGATGCCTTCTCAGGCTACCACCAGATCAAAATGGCCAAGGAAGACGAGGAGAAAACAGCATTTCTCACCCCTTGTGGTGTGTATTGCTACACTTGCATGCCCTTTGGCCTAAAAAACGCCGGCGCCACCTTCCAGAGGCTCATGAGGATCGCCTTGGGGGCTCAGATGGGAAGAAATGCAGAAGCTTATGTCGACGACATCGTGGTCAAGTCTCGCGAGGGAGACACTCTCTTGAAGGATCTCGAGGAAACCTTCGCCAGCCTGCGCAAGGTGAACATCAAGTTAAACCCCGCCAAGTGCGTCTTCGGGGTGCCTTCAGGCAAGCTCCTCGGGTTCCTCGTGTCCCACCGCGGCATAGAAGCCAACCCTGACAAGATCAAGGCTATAGAAGACATGCAGCCACCTCGCCGCCTCAAGGACATGCAGCGCCTAGCAGGATGCATGGCCAGCTTAGGCCGCTTCATCTCCAAGTTCGGCGAGAGAGCCTTGCCATTTTTCAAGATCATGAAGAAATCCGGCACCTTCAAGTGGACTCCAGAGGCTGACGAAGCATTAAGGACTTGAAGAAATACTTGGCTAGCTCACCAGTCATGGTAGCCCCCAGGGCAGGCGAGCATCTGAAGCTGTACCTAGCAGCCACTCCACAAACTGCTAGCGCCGTCCTGGTGGTGGAAAGAGAAGAGCCAGTTCTCCCAAGAAAAGCACTGCCACACCAAGTCCAGAACCTCCCGACGAAGGAACGTCTCTCCAGACCCAGCGCCAGGCCCACAGCCTCAAGTCGAGCCCTCCACGAGCACCTGCCGAGGCTCCTCCACAGGCAAACCTCGCCAAAACTCCTGAGGAGCCTCTCGAGGGAGCCGACGCTGCTGCACCATCAACGACCCTCGTCGAGCATCCAGTCTACTTCGTCAGTACTGTACTGCGAGATGCTCGCGAGCGGTACCCAGTGCAGCAGAAGCTCCTCCTCGCGCTACTCATCGCCTCCAGGAAGCTGCGCCACTACTTCCAGGGTCACCCCATCACGGTGGTCACGTCCTTCCCCCTGGAGCAGATCCTGCGCAACCCCAACGCTACTGACCGCGTCGCAGGTGGAACATTGAGCTGCAGCCATTCAACTTGCGCTTCGACACCACAAGAGTCATAAAAGGGAGAGCGCTGGCGGATTTCGTCGCCGAGTGGACAGACCCAACTCCTGAAGAGCCTCGCGAAGAAGAAACCGCGTCATCGGGAGATACAATGCCAAGTCACTGGACCATGCACTTCGATGGAGCTTTCGCCTGCCGCAATGGTGGGGCTGGGTTCGTCTTAACCTCACCAAAAGGTGACAAGCTCTACTACGCCATCCAGCTGTGCTTCACAATAGACAAGATCTCCAACAACATCGCCGAGTACGAGGGCCTCCTCGCCGGGCTCAGAGCCGCAATCGCCCTTGGCGTCAAGCACTTACTCATAAAGGGTGATTCCCAGCTCCTGGTTAACTTCTCCAACAAGAGCTACACGCCTAAGACGACCACATGGCCGCCTACCTTGAAGAGGTCCGCAAGCTCGAGAAGCACTTCAGGGGCATGGAGCTCATGCACATCCCGCGAAAGGAGAACCAAGAGGCAGATGACATCGCCAAGCGAGCATCACGAAGGCAGGCCCAGTCAGCCGGCGTGTTTGAAGAGAGACTCTCCAAGGCGTCCATAAAGCAGCCACAAGAAGCAGCAGCCGCAAGCACAGACGAAGTACTCCCACCACCTCCTATAGGTGGGGCACCCAACTGCGGTCCATCCTCAGGGGAGCGTCTGCTGCTGGCTATGGTGCACCAAGAGACAGGCTGGGTTGACGAACTCAAAGACTACCTGCTGAAGGGAGTCCTTCCTGAAGAAGACGCGGAGGCAGACGAGTGGCTCGACAAGCCAAGTCATACTACATCCTCGAGGGAGACCTGTACCGCAAGCGCCCAAATGGAATTGCACTCAAGTGCGTCCCCCCCGAGGAAGGCCGCATGCTGATCAGAGACATTCACAGTGGAGAGTGTGGCCACCATTCCTCTGCACGCACCCTGGCAGGCAAGGTCTTCAGGAGCGGTTTCTACTGGCCCCAAGTGCTTCAAGATGCCACCACCATCGTCCAATCTTGCGATGCGTGCCAGTTCCACGCCAAGCAAGTTCATCAGCCTGCACTGGGACTCCAAACCATCCCGCTCTCGTGGCCTTTCGCGGTCTGGGGCCTTGACATTCTGGGACCCTTCCCGAGATCACAAGGGGGCTACCGCTTCCTCTTCGTGGCAGTCGACAAGTTCACCAAGTGGGCAGAGGTTGAAGCAGTGCGCAGCATACCGGCCAGGGCGGCAGTAAAATTCATCAGAGGCCTGGTCTGCCGCTTTGGTGTGCCTAATCGCATCATCACCGACAATGGCTCACAATTCACCAGCGGCATCTTCAGGGCCTACTGCGAGAGCCTCGGCACCAAGCTCTGCTTCGCCTCGGTGGCTCACCCACAGAGCAACGGCCAAGCCGAGCGAGCAAATGCTGAGGTCCTCAAGGGCCTCAAGACAAGAGCTTCAATCGCCTGAAGGGCTACGGCAAGGGCTGGATAGACGAACTCCCGTCCGTGCTCTGGTCCATCCGCACGAACCCCACGAAGCCCACTGGTGAGACGCCATTTGCTCTCGTGTATGGAGCTGAAGCAGTCCTCCCCACAGAGATCAAGCATGGATCCGCACGGGTCCTTGCCTTCAACGAGGACGATCAAGCAGACCTCCACAGCGACGACCTGCTACTCCTTGACGGGTTGCGCCGCCGTGCCGCCCTCAGGGCAGCCAAGTACCAGCAAGACCTGCGACGCTACCACAGCCGCCACATACGTCCGCGCACTCTCGAGACAGGCGACCTCGTCCTCAGGAGAATCCTCTCCAGGGAAGGTCTCCACAAGCTCTCGCCAATGTGGGAAGGCCCCTACAGGGTCTCACATCGCCAGGCCTGGCGCGGTACGCCTCGAAACGGAGGACGGCATTCCGGTCAAAATCCATGGAACATCGCGCATCTACGCAAGTTCTACCCGTGATCATAGTCACGCCAGACATTTTTTGTCTCTAGAGGGAAGCACACAACTTCACCTCCAAGCTTCACAAAAGCTTCTCCTCCCGAGGGCCAGCCCCTCTGAGCTCTCCTGATTACGTGCCGCCGCAGGCCGTGAAGAGTCTCAGCCACTGAATGTGGTCCCCATGCCTCGACATGGAAAACTTTATCTTGGTCACACCAAGTGTAATGAACCAATTCGTTTCTCGATGAAACATTGCGCTGAGGCGCCGCTATGTAATATTTTGGTGGTGAGTTTTACTTTTCATCATCTTAGTTCATTTCGCGCTATATTCTTCCCCATGCGCACCTCGCGAGCGGGGGCTGAGTACGGTGACTGTGCCTCAAGAGCACCCCAACAGCACCGCAAAATCCAAAGGATCCGAGCTCTAGCACGTGAGCACGCTCTCACGCCTGTTACCTCCCCAAAGAGCTCTGGCCCATGGGCTTGCTCCCAAAACACGCCACCTCACCAAAGGACCTTGGTACTTACTCTCCTCGCGAGATACCCATGAGGAAGCCTATAAGCGCGCATGGGTGTTTACTACCATGTGTGCTTTGGGTCTGCCTCTCTAACCAATACAGGGAACAAGAAGTCCTCCCCAAGGTCGAGAAGTCACGCTCCGACCCCTAGAAGGGAGCGCACCATCAGGGAAGCCAACGCCCTCTACGAGGCCAAAGTCTCACCAAGCTAAGTCTAGCGCTTGCGCTCCTCAGAAGTTTTCTCCCTCTCACGGGCACCTGTCCCCCTCGAGCG
This sequence comes from Poa pratensis, assembly GCA_947311845.1. Classification (NCBI taxonomy): domain Eukaryota; kingdom Viridiplantae; phylum Streptophyta; class Magnoliopsida; order Poales; family Poaceae; genus Poa; species Poa pratensis. Next base: position 47,450,242 of record CAMZMU010000080.1, on the reverse strand, counting down.
GTTTTTTCTCTCTCACACTCCATGGACTGCTTGTGCGTCAAAGGGGAGCCCTCGAGCACCGCGACTCGAGAGCCCTTACCTCTCCAAGCCTTAAACACCCCCGGCCTTGCCGAGTCACGCTCCGGCATACCGTAGCGGCGGTGTCATAGCGCAAAGAGATGGGTCCTGACGACGTAGAGCGAAGAAAGACATGGAACAGGGACAAAGGACCCTTCGAGGGGCACACACACATGTTTGCATACGATAAAGTATCTTACAAGCCAGCGTGAATTAAAACAAGTCTTAAAACAAAGATAATTGCGCCAAGCGCATCTTGTTGCAGGAGTGGCCTAGGCAGAGGGTTCACCATCGCCGCCTCTTCAGCCTTCTCTTCTTCGGCGCCTTCATCCTCCTCAGCGGCCTGCTCCGCCTCAACCCTCTTGAAGCGGTCGACGTAATCGTTGACTTCTTCTCGAACCAAGTTGGAGAGCTCCCAGGCCGGATCTCCCTCGATGGGCTCGGTCACTGACTCGAAGTCGAAGCCGGGGTGAAGGCGCTGGAGGTTGGCGAAGACGCGATCGATCGCCACGGTCAAGAGCTTGCGGACACTCCTCATCACAACTCGCCAAGTTCCGCCACAGGGCCCTCGAGCACAGAGAAGAGCTGATCGAAGTAGGCGAGGTATGTGGCGGCGTCAGCGTTCCCATTGACGGGAACAACAGGAGCATCCACTCCTAGCTGCCCCGCGAGAGTTTCCCCCGGGTCACCAAGGACTTGAACACGCGCTCCCGCTGCTGCGTCAGGACCGCGCCGCCTGCACGCTGTGCTCATCCTCTGCAGCACGCTCCACAGCAGGGCCTGCCTGCGCAGCCAGCTCCCTCATATCAGCCATCAGGGAGGCGAGGTCTTGATCAGCACGTTCACGAGCCTCTTCCGCGCGGCGACGACCGTCCCTGGCGCGCCTCACCCGGGAGTTCAGGTTGGCGTTCTGGTGCTCCAGTTGAACAATGCGGGCATTGTCGTCCGCGCGTTTCTTCTTGAAGCGGTCCTTCTGCTTCCTGAGCTTCCCGGGTATTCTTCGCGACGGCGGAGCGATATTCTTCTTGCTTGGCGGCGGCATCCTTCTCAGCCTCTTCCTTCCTCGCGGCAAGCTTTCGTTTGGACTTCTCTACAAGCTTTTTGTGCTTGGCCACCTCCTCGTCATGCTTGCCTATGGCCTCGGCCAGTTTGCCCTCCCGCGCCTCCAGATCCGCGCGCTGCGTGGACAACTCCTTGTCAGCCTGCAGTTGCCGCTCTTCGCGTTTGAGCACCTCCGCTTCACGCGCCGCCAGTACTTGCTCACGGGCATCCAAGGACACGCGGTGTTGGTCCAAAGACTTCCGCGTAGCCTCCGACTCCGCGGCGAATTTCCCCTCGCGGTCGGCAAGCTCTTGGCGCTGAGCGGCTAGCGTGGTCTCGAGGTCGCCCGCTCTGAGGCAGCGGTTTGGCGCTCCACCGCGGCCGCCTCGCGATCTTCTGCAGCGGCCTGGCGCTCTGCCTGGAGTGGCTCCAGGGTCTCTTGAGCCTCGCGAACCGCGCTCTCGCGGACCTCCTTGGCGAAGCGCAGCGCCTCCTCTCGCTGCGCCTGCATGGCCTCGTTGTCATGGCGGCGTTGCTCCACGACCTCGAAGAAGCGGGTCCACGCCCTCTCAAGTTCGTCGTACTCTCTGGCGAGCTCGGCCTCCTCGAGGCGAGTTGGGCCTCCAGCCCATCCAGGCACCCCGCGCCAGGCGGAAGGTAGAGCTGCGGCGAGCGCCGCTCCAGCTCGTGCCACCCAGGACCAGAGCCCGGGAACTCCCACGAGACATGGAGGCTCCCTCGTGCGCACTAGTTTCGAGGGTGGGAACCTCCAACTTGGGCCCGCGTCAACCTCGGCCTGGGGGCTGTGCGAGCCCTCTCCGCCATTGGGGCCATGGGCTCCAGCACCGTCGTTTTCAACCGGCGCCTCCTCTCGAGCTTCAGGGGCAGGGGAAGATTGCCCAGCCACCGTGGGGTCCGCCGCCGCCGAGCCCGCTGCGACCCAGAAGAAGCCGCCGCCCCCTCAGCATCTGCGTTAGGCGGGGGCGGCGGAGGGACATTTTCCTCCATCGCGGCGTCGGTGCCTTGGGGCGGCGGGTAATCCTCTCCCCCATCTCAACGTCAGCGCCTCCTTTCGCCGGCGAGCCCCCCCGTTTCCTCCGCGGCGACCTCCTCTTGCCGCTCTGGTGGAGTGACGGGACGTGGTGGTGTCGGTGTGCGCACCACCGCCTCCTCCTCGGGGCGCGCCTCCGCGGTAGAAGACGAAGTAGCTGCTCCGGCCAGAGGCGTAACCACCACATGCCCTACGTCTTCCTCCGCCACAGGCTTCGTGGCCTCCTCCGCCACCGGCTCCGAGGCCTCGGTCACTACGGGATTAGCAACCTCTTCAGCTGAGGGCTCCACAGGCTCCTCGACGGTTGCCGAGGCCAGGCCCCGGACCTCCGCAGCCTTGCGGAGCCTCCGGCGTTTTGCCGTCACAAGATCCCTAACAAACAAACAGGAAGGCCATCAATAGGAGAGCAAGAAAACTCTCGAAAGATGCAAAGACAGGGGCCAACGCTTACCCAGATGACTTGGCGCGTGAGTCGACCCACATCGTAGTGGATGACCGCCACGACCTCGACGAAGCAGCTCCAGAGCCGGGCCCCTCAGGAGCAGCCTCAGCTTTCCTTTGAGAGGGGTGCCCACTGGGCTCTTGGCGGCCCTGTCGTGAAAAGCCTTGGAGCGGGGTCGCAGCGTCCCGCTACGGCCTCCTCATCACTGTCTTCCTCCCCCTCCGCGACCTGGCGCGAAGGGGCCACAAGGAAATCCTCGTCCCCGCTGGACGAAATTTCCAGAACATCTCCCTCTGGAGGAGCAGGTTTCGAAGAGCTCGCCTCCCCTGCCGAGGGATTCGCCCCTCCACAGGTGGCGCCCAGATCCTCGTCAGATGCGGCGGGTGACTCCGAGGCCCAGTCCTCTTCCACCACGGGCGCCGCGTCCTCCTTCTTCTCCTCCCCAGCCAGGCCCTGAGGGGTGAACTCCGGCATCAGCTCCAGGATCGCGAGGCGCTTCTTCGGGGTAATCTGATGGAGTGGCTTCGCGAGCTCACTGCGCGGCACAGGAACCTCCGGGGCGGTGAAGAGGATGCCCATTATGGAAGCTACGACTTCAGGAAGGTGGGAGCTGCAGTGCAGCCGCATTGCGTCCGCCGGGCCTGAATACATCCACATCGGCTTTGTGTGCTTCTGGAGAGGGGCGATACGGCGCCTCACGAAGTCTTCAGCAACCATCTGCCCGTGAGGCCAGCGTCGCGGACGAGCTTCATGCGTGCGACCAAGTCCGCAATCTTCGGGCTCTGAAGGGTCGCACTCGACCAATTCGAGTTCTTCAGGGCGGCGCCTCAGGGACGTCGAAGAAGGAATTCTGCGTCTTGGCGTCCACGAGGAACCACCGCTGGCGGAAATCGTCCACCTTCTTCGTCACCCGTGTGACGGGTTTGTCGCCGTCCCAGGACATGGGGATGTAGATACCTCCCATCCCATCCGCGATGCGGAAGGACACACAACCAGACCGCTCGCCAGGCGCCGTGGAGCGGAGCGCATAGAAGCTCCGGAAGAAGGCCACGGAAGGCATCACCCCCAAATACGCCTCGCAAAGATATGCGAAGATGGCGAGGATCAAGATGGAGTTGGGGTGCAGATGCAGGAGTTGGATCTGATAGAAGGCCAGACCTCCTCCAGGAAAGGAGAAAACGGCGGCACCAAACCAGCGAAAATGGTCGGGAAGAAGATGGGATATAGCCCCGCCGCGAGCTTGCCGAATCGCGCCGCCTTGAGAACGGTGGCGCCGTGCTCGTTGTTCTTGCCTGCGGCCATCAGCCGGATCTTGTCCAGCGCCTCAGCAGTGTGGATGCGAGTCCCCACCAGCGCCGGCGCGAGCTCGTCCTCCTGCTGCGCCTCGGCCGGTACATTCGCCATTGCCGCCTTGCCCTTCTTGGGACCCATGGTCGAAGAGAGAAGGGCGGCGGAGCTCGGTGAAGGAGGAGGAGCGTCGAGACACAGGAGCGCAGGCGTCAAGAGCAAGGAGACGGGCGCGCAAATGATGCAGTAACTGCTGCCTGAACCGGCGCTGCAGGCTTTATTCCCCTCAGAGCAGTTACCGAGACGTGGTGGGACCCCCCACTACGCCCATCATCTCCGAGGAGAACGTGTCGTCGCGGCGTAACTGCCCTGCACGTGTCTCAGGCCGGCCGGACACTTTGGGCCCATGACGATTCGCCTGCGTCCATTGGACTACATCGTGCCCATCATGGGCCCGGGGGCTACTGTCGGCCCAGTGAAATCCAGGGTGTGCTGGGCCTGTCCTATACGGCCCTCGACACTTGATGGCGAATTTTCGCTAAGGACCAAGCCTACGGCTTGGAGAGCCTCGTGAGGCGAATTGCCTCGCGAGGGATTTGAGGCAGCAGAGGCCTGCGGAGGCCATATCCACTGCTGCCCCCTCTTAAGGAAATCTCCCCTGGGGAGAGGTCAACGCCGAATTCTCTACAGGGCATCCAAGCCCTCGTGGAGATCGCTTCGCTGCAAAGCAACCTCTGCAGAGCGCACATGGGCTCTGCAGCGGCCGCAGAGTGACGCGCGCCCTGCGCGCGGTGACGACGACGCCGCAGTTGCCATTTTGGTGATTAAAGGGGTCAATAAAGCTGTGCCACCCGCTCCGGACTACAAGGATTTCCTCTTTGGTGATAAGGGGACCGGCCGGCGCTACGCTCCAAGGCCAACGTCACCGTGGGCACCCCCACGTTCCTCTGCGGCCCCAGCTGGCCGTCCTGCATGGACGGTGGGTACTCTGCTACAGGAGTCAGCTTTACGCTCATGGACCGCGTCCATGGACCCGGGCTGCGATGCACCGCGCTCCACCTTCTGCGCCACGTGACAGCCCTACCACAGTGCGAGTGCAGGAGGGAGCACGGGGCGCCTATAAAAGGAGGCAAGGTGCACCGTAGCAAGGGATCGCATTCTCATTCCAGCATAGCCACTTACGCGCAAGGAAGAAGAAGACCTTGCTTCCCTTCCTTGTATACACCATTGCCAAAAGAGAGCCTCGGCAAGCTCATTGTACTGTAACCTCTACAAGCAGTGCAATACAGACAAGCAGGAGTAGCGGTATTACCTCCACACGAGGGCCGTGAACCTGGGTACGGGCTGGTGTTCATCTCTGTCGTGATGTCCCTCCGCTTGCTCGACGAGCACCGTCGCCGTGCAGGTTGAGGGTTGTTTGACCAACGTGTTCAGCCCCTTACACGAACTCTCTTCGTGAGCTTGACTATCCCTGTTTCGTGGGAGTCATTCTCCGACAAGCGCGGGCGGGAAGCACGCCCCGTGGTGGTGTCAGCTCCTGTCACCCCAAGGCGGACGCTCCCACCTAACCCAAAGGAGACGCTAGGCTGTGGAGAGGCCACGTCTCCCCCTAAACTAGATGAGGAGGGTCCTTCACCCCGAAGGTCCCTCACGCCCCTCACGTGACCATGTGGCAACCCCTTAGCCTATAAAAGGAGGACCAAGCCACGGAGGAGGGGGAGGTCGAACCAAGGACGAACACAAGCTAGAATCAGAGCAAGACTAGACTAGGGCTGCGAAGGTAGAGAGGAAGGTGATCTCCTCCGGGTCAGGATCTGTCCTTCTTCTACCTCCAGCCAAAAACCCTTCCGGGTACCCTGTCCGGGAGGTTCCATTGTAAGCCACACTATGAAGAACTCATCAATCCAGACATGCAGGAGTAGGGCTTTTAGCCTCCGGGCGGCCTGAACCTGGGTAGCTCCTTGTGTCCCTTTGGTTGCATGCTTTGATCGTGGAGAGGAGAGCTTGATCTAGACTCCGCCCAAGAAGACGATTCTCAGCCTCCTTCGCGCCCCGTGCCGAACCTAAAAGGGGGCATCCTATACTCCCGGTGTCCGTGCAACGAGACACGACACTATCCCCAAGACCGCCACGGAGCCTGCATCGGCAGCAGATCAAATCGCTCAATCTGGCTGCCACAGCCATAGTCCCAGAACCTGAGATTGTTGAGGGAAATCCGTCAAGCGGAGGAAACAGAACCCGCCGTGAGGAAAGCCCACGACGAGAATTGCGGACTCGCGACGATCGCGACCGTGTCGTAACCATCCATGAAGATAGAGACCGCCGGCGTCACGACGAAGACAGGTGGAGCCGAGGACAACCAGCCACTCGCCACCTCCAGGAAGGCGAGGATCTGCGAAACGTCATAACCCAGCGCAAAGTCAACAAAAGCCGGTCCAGAAGGTCCTCTCGCTCCTCGAGCAGTGATTCACACTCCGATGATGAGTTCGAGCCCTGCTGGTCTCTGTGCTTCAGTCGACGCATCCGCGAGTCTAGGATGCCCAAAGGGTTCAGGCTCACGTCTAAAACACCCAAGTTCGATGGCGCCAAGAACCATCTTGGCTGGAGGACTACAAGATAGCAGTCTCCTGTCAAAGAGGCACAACAACAACAGCAATGCAATACATCCAGTTGATGCTCGTGGGCTCAGCTCGCAACTGGCTCAAAAGCTTACCCCGTAGCTCGTACGACTCCTAGGAGGATTTTAGTGAGGACTTCGTCAAAAACTTCGCCGCAACATGCGATCGGCCCGCGACATTCGAAGAGCTGCGAGCCTGCAAACAACGATCGGATGAATCGCTGCGATCATACATCCGGCGCTGGACCACCATACGCAATTCCGTGGCGCAGTATCAGAGGATAGAGCAATCGACGATTTCACTCGAGGCCATGCCAGATGAGACTTCCAGGAGGCACTCGGGCGCGAGAAGCCGAGTTCCATAGCCCAGCTCATGAAGGTCGCCAACGAATGGGCATACGGAGAAGATTCAGTGCGAAACGAGCACCGCGAGTCACCGCACCGCGACAATGACACCGACAACTGGAATCGCAAAGATAGCCGTGGCAGCGATCGGCGACGGAAGAGCAAATCTCATCATTACGATGATGCAGATGGCGCTGAACTGGTGGCGACTGGATACATCAACCCTTGCGACGACCGCGGCCGCAGCGAAAGCCGTCAAGACAATCGCAGCGGAAGCCGTCACGACGACCGCAGCTGCGACTTTGGACAGCGCAGTGACGGGTACCACAAGAGGGAGTGGCGGAAACCCCGTAACGACCCGCAGGACCAGCACACACCCGCAGAGGAAATAGAGGAGGAGTGCAGATTCCACATGTTCAAGGGTGAGGATGGAAAATTTCACTCAAGACACTTGTTGAAGGACTGCAGAAAATTCACAAGACTGACGAGTGAGTACGTCCGACGCTATCACCCAGCTCCCGTTGCAGCCGCAAACGGCGCCCCTGCGGTGGCAGCACCAGCAGCCGGGAACATGGCGGTGCGATCCATCACCAGCCACGCATAGAAGGCCCTGGAGTGGCAGCATATCAATACCCCGAGCCTCGCGGCCAGATGAACATAATACAAAAAGGACGTCCCTCCAACAGGGAGCAAAACCTGATCACTCGCCAAGTGAATCTAGCCACCATGGCACCTCCCGCTGTACCCGAGTACCTGAAGGGGTCAGAAGCTAGCATCACATTCTCCCGCGATTATCACCCGCCTGCTTTGGTTCGTCCAGGGCACGCCGCTTTGGTACTCGGTGGCTTTGCCATTGCCAAGGTCTTCATGGATGGAGGAAGTGGAATCAACATCTTGTTTGCTAACACTCTACGCAAAATGAACCACTCAACCGAAAATATGGCAAAATCAGATAACACCTTCCACGGCATCATCCCGGGCAAAGTGGTCTACCCGCTCGGCACAATACAATTTCCAGTCGTCTTCAGTGAGCCGGGAAACTTCAGGACAGAGAAGATTGATTTCGAGGTCGTCGACTGGAAGCCACAATCCTAGGGCGCCCGACATTCGCTCGGTTCATGGCGGTCCCACACTACGCCTACCCCAAGCTAAAGATGCTGGGACCCAATGGCGTTATCACGGTGAGTGGAAACTTCCAGCGCTCAGATAGCTGCGACAGGGAGTTCAGCAAGATCCCGAGATGTTCGGCATGCAGGAGCAACTCCAAGAGCTCTCCCTGAGTAATAACCGCACGCTCTTCCCTGAAGCCAAAAAATAGGCACCCGACAGTGCCTTCAACGCCACAAATGACACAAGGTCGCATCAGGTGCACCCGACGGATCCGTCGAAGATGGTCAACGTGTCATCAAGCTTAACTTCCGCATAGGAAGGCGCGCTTGTCAACTTCCTCCGTGAGTACTGGGAAATCTTCGGCTGGTGTTCAGCCGACATGCCAGGTATTCCCAGGGAATTTGTCGAGCACTCCCTTCAATTATTTCCAGACACTAGACCCGTGAAGCAAATGATGTGTCAATTCTCTGAGCCGAAGCGCGAAGCCATCGGACAGGAAGTCGACAGGTTACTCGAAGCCAAGTTCATCCGCGAGATCAAAAATCAGACTGGGTGGCCAATCCCGTCCTTGTACCAAAAAAGCATACAAACATGCTTCGCATGTGTGTCGACTTCACATCTCTGAACAAGTGTTGTCCCAAAGACCACTTCCCGCTGCCACTCATCGACCAGATAGTCGATTCGACTGCGGGCTGCGCACGCTTATCCTTCTGGATGCCTACTCAGGCTACAACCAGATAATGATGAAGGTCGAAGACGAGGACAAAACGGCCTTCATCACGCCATACAGTGTTTACTGCTACACAACCATGCCCTTCGGGATCAAAAATGCGGGTGCTACATACCAGCGCATGATGCAGAACTGCCTCAGGGAGCAGATTGGACGCAATGTCCAAGGTTATGTCGATGACATCGTCATCAAAACAAAGGAGGAGGACACGCTCCTCGATGACCTGCGTGAGACGTTCGCCAACGTCAACCGCTACACGATCAAGCTCAACCCTAAGAAGTGCGTCTTTGGCGTGCCAGCTGGACAACTTCTGGGGTACCTTATCTCGGCCCGAGGCATCGAGGCAGACCCGGAGAAAATACATGCTATCCTGACCATGGAGAGGCCGAGCAAACTTTGAGAGGTGCAGAAGCTATCAGGTCGAGTGGCTGCGCTCTGTCGATTCATCAGCAAGCTCGGCGAAAAAGCACTCCCATTCTATCAGTTGATGAAGAAGTCAGACAAATTCGAGTGGACGCCAGAAGCTCATGCAGCCTTCATCGACCTCAAGCGCGTACTAACAACCCCTCCAATCTTATTCGCGCCTCGAGAACGCGAGCCGATGTTCCTATATGTCTCTGCCACCAACAGGGTGGTCAGTACCATGCTTGTCGTCGAACGCATGGAGGAAGGACACGCCCATGGCATACAGAGACCCATATACTACCTCAGCGAGGTCCTGTCCACATCAGAATAGCGGTACCGCATTATCAGAAGCTGGCCTACGCCGTGTTCATGTCGTCACGGAAGGTCGCCCATTACTTCGCCGCGCACCCGATAACTGTAGTCAGCTCGGCCGCACTCGGTGACATCCTCACCAACCCCGACGCAACCGGACGAGTCGCCAAGTGGGTCATCGAGCTAGGACCTCGAGACATCAAGTACGAGCTCCCAAAAGCAATCAAGGCGCAAGTCCTTTCTGCTGGTGCTCCGCCTGCGTCTGCCTTCGTGCGCTGCCTTGGTCGGCGCGGCTTGTTTTCCCCGCCTTGTTTGTAGTACTTCTACTCATGCTCCGCCTGCGTCTGCCTTCATACGCTGCCTTGGTTGACGCGACTTGTTTTTCTCGCCTTGTTTGTTTGTTTGTAGGGCCTTTGGGCGCATGTGATCCCGTGTAGGCTGGCGCTGCTTCATGTCTTTATCATTCTCTTCTCTTTACTTGGCTCGTTTCGTCTTCTTTTTTATATATACCGCGTCCTGTTCGTTCTCCTCCTTGCTTGGTTTGCCTTGTAGTTGGTTTGCTTGGATGTTTGGTTTCGTCCCAGGTCGTGCTTGCTGTGACCCGTTGTGCTCTCTGTTTCGGTTGGCTGTCCGGCGCCGCCGTCGGCACATCTTGCTGCTGCTTGCCGCCGGCGGTGGCTGGAGTGGACTACGTTTGGTTTTGCTGGGGCTGCTTGCTCGCCTGCTACGTATTGCAGTGGAGTTTTCCTTTTTGGTTGGGTTTTCGTATTTACCGGTCTTGTGTGCTTTTGACCTTTGTTTTGCTTTTGCTTTCCTGCGCGTTCTGGTTCCGTTGGTGTTTCGAGGCGTGTTTGCTTGATCTGTTCGACTGTTTTATTGGTGTGGTTCATTCGGTTCTGACGTGAGTGGTTTGTCCATCTGCGCCGCTTGTTTGCCCGGTGGGGAGTAGTTGATGTTACGTGCTATCGGTTTGGCGGTGGTGAAGATGGTGTTGTTCTCGTGAGGCGCCGGCAAACGGTGTTTTATTGACATCTCGTTTTGCTGTAGATCAGCAATGGCTCGGGGAGGTGTTAAAGTATACTTTTCGGGAGCTGTATTTCCGGTGGTTTCTCTTGGTCCTGTTTCGTGGTGCGTAAGATGGGGCGACCTTGGGGCATGCGCCTGTTTTGGGCGCTGGAGGTTACTCCGGCCATGCGTGTGGACGTGCTGCCGTTGCCTCTGCTTGTTCTTGTGTTGGGCGCACGTGGTTCTTCCGGCGGTGGCTGTCGCGGCGTCGGCGTTGTCTCTGCTTGGTCGACCGGAGACCTGGATCGGTTGGCATTTGTTGGGTTTACCCCCGGTGCTCAGCGCTGTTCCTGGCGGGTTCCCATTGCAGAGGAGGCACCGCTCCTCGCCACGACGAGTGCGTTCTTTTTGCTAGCCATTTGGAGAGGGGGCTTTCTCCGCCGCTTCATCCTTTTCTTGGGCAAGTATTATGGGTCTTCTGCAAACATCTCTACTCAGTGGATGTCTCTTAGTATGAGTTATCGTGGAGAAAGAAAATTGTCTTTGCATGATTATTGGTACTAGAAGATCATCCATTGGGTGATGTTAGATGTCTTTTTTTTATATGTGTAACTCATGCCTATCGATGCCCAACTGTTCCTCCCGCTTCCCATCAAGCCGTCCGGCTGGGACCGGTTAGCCGATCCTTTTGTTGGGCAGGTATTATGAGTCTTCTACAGACATCTATACTCAGTGGATGTCTCTTAGTATCAGTTATCGTGGAGAAAGAAAAATGTCTTTGCATGATTATTGGTACTAAAAGATCATCCATTGGGTGATGTCAGAGGTCTTTTATTATATATGTGTAAGTCGTGCCGGTCGGTGCCTAACTGTTCCTCCCGCTTCCCATCAGGCCGTCCGGCTGGGGCCGATTAGCCGATTCTTTTCTTGGGCAGGTATTAATTATGAGTCTTCTGCAAACATCTCTACTGAGTGGATGTCTCTTAGTATCGGTTACTGTTTAGTTTTTGTCTCGTTTCTTGTGTTTAGGTTTGTTGTGCTCGCGCCTTGTTGCGCGGATGCTGTCTTGTGGTTTTTTGCAGGGTTTTTTTTCCGCCGTTGGATTTGGAGAGAGGAGGTATTCTGTGTTCTCCCGCGTGGCGTTGGTGGAGGCGGTTGTTTGCGGCGATGGAGGCGTCGTCGATGGGAGGCGGGAGCGATGTCCAGCGGTGCCCGAGTATGCGCCGTGTGGGAAGGGGGTTGGGGCGGTTTTACGTGTTAAACGAGTTTGCACCACGAGAGGTGGCGGTCAAGGTTGTCCGGTGTTGCGTGGGGGAGGCGGCGAATCTGGATGCTCGAGGCGGCATCGGTAGGGCACTAGGTGGAAAACGGCCTTTAGTGGCGCACCAAAAAAGCCTTCTGTGGCGCATGGTGGGTGCGCCACAGAATCCTCGCCACTAAAATTACAATTCTGTGGCGCACCGGCCCATGCGCCACAGAAAACCCAGAATTTTGTGGCGCACTGCACAACCATGCGCCACAGATTGTGTTTTTCAGGTTTAAAAAAAAATATGGCTGCCACCGCAGCCACCGCGGTCGTCGGCGTCAGGCTGGGCTCCCGCGCCTTCACAACTTCTCCGCTCTCTGGGCCTGCAGGTCGTCGCGGCGGGCGGCCCGGATCTGGAGGCGAGCATGGAGGAGGCGGTGGCGGTCGAGGCCTTGAGGGCAGCGGGTGCGCGGGCGGAGTCGGCGACTGGCGAGGGAGACGGCTGGAGGCGAGGATGTTGGAGGCGGTGGCGGCCTCGGCCTGGAGGTGGTGGTGGCCTCGGCTCGATCGTCGGCCTCCCGTGCGCACATCTGGTCCTCTGCTCCGGCGCGGGATAGAGGGCTGCGGGGCGGCGCGCCTCGCTGCGGTCGCTAGCTCCCGCGCCGCGCTCGGCCAGCAGCTGCGCGTAGGCGGAGGAGGAGGCGGCAGGCCGGGCGGCTTCGAGTTGGGCGCGGGCGATGTGGGCGTCGAGGACAGCGTGGGCGGCGGCATGGAGGAGAGGCCAGGGAGGGCGGCGGCATGGAGGAGATGCGAGGCAGGCGGGCGGTGGGCGGCCGTGAGGGCGAGCCCGAGGGGAGGCCGGCGGTGGCGTGCTGTGCATGCGTGTCTTGTGTGCGTGAAGGAGAGAAAGAAAGGGGATAAGGCAGAGCAGTGGTGTGCGTGCGTGTTGCGTGTTGTGTGTTGTGTGCGTGAAGGAGAGAGTAGAAAAAACAAAAAACAAAAAAAAGTATAAGGAGAACGTGCGGTGGTGAAATAGGATAAGGAGAGAGAAAGAACGTGCGGTGGGCTCAGTCCAAATTACCTGTGGCGCACGGGACTGGGTGCGCCACAGAAAGCAGCATTTCTGTGGCGCATGTTGCATGTGCGCCACAGAAATGTGGCTTTTTGTGGCGCATATACAGCATGCGCCACAGAAAGCCATATTTCGGTGGCGCATTTGGTTTTCGTGCGCCACAGAATTCCAAATTTCTGTGGCGCATGGCTATTTCGTGCGCCACAAAAAGTGACCACAGAATGGCAGTTTCCTACTAGTGGGGGGCGGTTGGAGACTGCTGGCGGCGCGTGGTCTGCTGTAGTGTTGCCGGCGTGTGGGCCATTTGATTTATCCCTTCCCGGATTTTCGTCGACGTGTCCCATGTCGGGCAACGAGGGACAACATCGTCATTGGACTGTCTTTTTTTGTGCGAACTCCGAGGACCCGTGCCATCGTGTTTATTGGGTCGTTGCTGTGTTTCGCGTACGTCGCGCGGCACGGTGGAGGATGCGTGCCGCTTCCCATCAGGCCGTCCAGCTGGGACCGGTTAGCCGATCCTTTTGTTGGGCAGGTATTATGAGTCTTCTACAAACATCTATACTCAGTGTATGTCTCTTAGTATCAGTTATCGTGGAAAAAGAAAATTGTCTTTGCATGATTATTGGTACTAAAAGATCATCCATTGGGTGATGTCAGAGGTCTTTTTGTTATATATGTGTAAGTCATGCCTGTCGGTGCCTAACTGTTCCTCCTGCTTCCCATCAGGCCGTCCGGCTGGGGCAGATTAGCCGATTCTTTTCTTGGGCAGGTATTAATTATGAGTCTTCTACAAACATCTCTACTCAGTGGATGTCTCTTAGTATCGGTTACTGTGTAGTTTTTGTCTCGTTTCTTGTGTTTAGGTTTGTTGTGCTCGCGCCTTGTTGCGCGGATGCTGTCTTGTGGTTTTTGGCAGGGTTTTTCCGCCATTGGATTTGGAGAGAGGCGGTGTTCTGTGTTCTCCCACGTGGCATTGGTGGAGGCGGTTGTTTGCGGCGATGGAGGCGTCGTCGATGGGAGGCGGGAGCGATGTCCAGCGGTGCCCGAGTATGCGCCGTGTGGGAAGGGGGTTGGGGCGGTTTCACGTGTTAAACAAGTCTGCGCCACGAGAGGTGGCGGTCAAGGTTGTCCGGTGTTGCGTGGGGGAGGCGGCGAATATGGATGCTCGAGGCGGCATCGGTAGGGGAGCGGTTGGAGACTGTTGGCGGCGCGTGGACCACTGTAGTGTTGCCGGCGTGTGGGCCATTTGATTTATCCCTTCCCGGATTTTCGTCGACGTGTCCCATGTCGGGCAACGTGGGGCAACGTCGTCATTGGATTGTCTTTTTTGTGCGAACTCCGAGGACCCATGCCATCGCATTTATTGGGCCGTTGCTGTGTTTCGCGTATGTCGCGCGGCACGGTGGAGAATGTGTGCCGCCGGTTGCGTGGGCGTCTTTATATCTGCACAGCTTACGGGATTGTTTTCCAGCGGACGGTGGCTTCGTCGGTTGTGAGAAGTGCCAGTCGCTCCCATTTCAACGATCTCGCTTCTTCGTGTTCGCCAGGCGAATCTTCCCGGTGAACCTTCCATTTTTTTCCTATTGTTCTTGGGCCTAACGGCCACGGGTAACCGGATTCCGATGGTCTCTCCGGGCCAAGGACCGACGGAAAGAGTTGATGCGGATGCGGGGAGGGTGGTGATGGGGGCCGGTGCCCGGTCCTTCGGGGCCTGCGGCCGCTTCGTCGCTTCCGGTGGGCGTGCCCGTATCCACGGCTTCGTTTCCGCTGGCGATGTCGAGGGCAGGTCCATCGATCGCCGCCCCGACGGGCGTGCCGGCGGTGGATGCCTTGTCGTCCCGTGAGGTGTTCACCGGCGAGTCTACATATTGGATTTCGTCGCGCGTCACGACGACGTACCTTCGAAGTTTGGAGGAGGAGGGGTTGCTGCCGGTGGAGAGTGTTTGCTTCTGGCGTGCTGCCAAAGGAGACATCATCCCCAGCCCTGCCGGAGACGAACGGGTAATTCCTGCGTCGCATGTACTTCGTGGTAGGGCGCTCCCTCCTTCTGAATTTTTCTGTGAGATCTTGGAGCACTACGGCCTTCAGCCGCATAACATAGTTCCTAGCAGTGTGTTGGCAATAGCCGGTTTCCAGGCTTTGTTTGAGGGCTACCTGGGGATTCGGCCCCGTTTAGATTTTTTTAGGTACTATTTTCGTGTACGGCGTCGGACACTGTCGGGTGGTGTCGGTTTGGCCACGTGTGGTAGCGTTGAGTTCGTCTGCTGGATGCACTGTAGTTCCTGGTACCCTGTGGTGCCTTGCCGGGAGATTGCTGTACCGTGGACGGGCAAATTTTTTTATTGCAAGGACGCGTCGGCTCCTGGGAAGTCTGTTGGTATACCGGCGTTTGTTGACGCGCCGCCTTTACCAAAATCGACATGGAAGGAGGGACCTGTGGCTACTTTGACCGGTGACCTCCGTTTAGTTCAGAGAAGGATCGCGTTCTTGACGACATCGTGCCCCGGTTTGGACGGTGTCGACACGGTGCTTTGTTGCCTGAGGCGACAGATTTGTCCCTTGCGGTATTGTGCATGTCGGATGTGTGACTACACAGCTGGTGCCGACGATCCCCTTCGAGTGGGCGTAAAGGAGCTTTCTGGCCAGGACATCGCCATGCAGCTTGCGGGTCTCGTCGGCGTCCAAGACAGGCGTGTCGAAGCCGTTCCCATGTACACCCGTGACTTTCCTCCTCCTCGGGTTAGTCGGGCGTACGGTGTTTATTCTCTCTCTCTCTTGGCGTGCAACGATGAACGTGGCTTGCTTCGTTTTGTTTCGTGCAGCTGTGGTATTTGGCGGACGAGGAGCTGGCTCCCGATTGCTCCATGTCGGAGCAGGCGATGATTGATAGCAGGAAGCGAAAGGCAAAGCTTACGAATTTGCCTGTGGTTGCTAGTGGCGTGAGCGGGAGAGGCGACGCCTATCTGGGCGACGGAAGCGACAGCACTGGGATTTCGCTTCCTCAGAAGAGGTATTTTCTTCCTCGTTGTGTCTGAGGTTATGGTGTGGTTTTGTAGGTGTTGTCCGTCTAGCGTGGTTAATTGTTAGGGTCTGTAGGTCGAAGGTGGCGGAGCATAGGCATAAGTGTGCCACGACAGGGGTAAAGATACGCCCTCGTGGGTTTTCGCCGGGCATAGGCAATAGGCGGGGAGAGGTTTGGCTGTCGCGGCGAAGGCGCCCGTAAGCTGTCATTCGCGTGCGGTGTGCTTGCCACGGGGGGGGGGGGGGGGGGTGGGTTCAGGACATTATGCGGACAATAGCGACGATGTACGATGGTACAAGCTCGTACGCGTCCCACGCGAGCAGCTGTTACGAGGTTTGCCAGAGACAGCTGAGCGTAAGTTTATTTGCCGCTTTGGTTTATTGTTTGGCCTCCATTTATGTGGTGGATGCATGTTTCTCGCTTTGCTGTTGTTCGACGATGGTGTGACCGTGCTGGCGACGTGTTTTCTTCTAGGACTGTCTCGCTGCAAATTCTAGGCTTCAGTGTGAAATCCTTGGAAAAGAAGGACGCCCTTGTTACTGGCCCGAAAGTGTCTCGCAGGAGGGAGGAGGGTTGTTATCTCGGTTCTCCGTGCGTTTAGTTTCGTTTGGCCTTCCTTTTTTCGCTCACGCGTGCTATTTGTTTCTGCAGAAATGACGACACCTGCGAGAGCCGTGCTTGGTGATTCCGACGAGGTGCAAGCTCTACGCGACGAGTGTTCCGGTTTGGCCGGCCATGTTCGGGAACTGGAAGAGCGTTATGCCGGAGATTTGGCTACAAGGCAGCTTGCTCACGATACGGAGGTGAACCGTATGGCCGAGCGGCACGCCGAAGATTCGCTAGCAGCGTAGAGCTGGCCCGGCTACATGCTGAGTTGGAAGATCTCCGTGGTCGGCATGCCGCTGATCGCGATGCGGCTAGGTTGATAAGAGATGCTCTCATGGCCCACTTGGACGAGGCGCGGGCTATCCACGACGAGTTTCTTGGTGAGTTGTTTTGCTTCCGACGCGCTGCACCGCGGGGTGTGTCTGGGCACTAATTGTTTGTTTTTGCAGTGCCTGCTGGGTATGGTGATGCTGATGATTCGTCTCCTCGTCTTGTCCGCATTGCGCATGTCGGTACGATTATCGATCGGACTGTTTGTGCTGGGCAGGAGTTTGCTAGCCGTTGCTTCGTTTCCAAGTCCAGTGCCAGGGTGGTGTTCGCTGCGTTGCATGATCTAATGAGGGAGGCTACTATTAGGCATGATGATATCCTTCGGTCAGCGGCAAGGGGGGCGCAAAGACGGCGCTTGGTCTTGTGGTGGCCCATCATCCGGAGACTTGCCTTTGGCGCGTGACTAAAGCCATGCCGAAGACTTATGATGATGGCACTGAAATAGATCCAAGGAAGGTTCTTGCTTCCGTGTCGGGTTATGCTACTCGTGTCGCCTCCATGGTCAATACCTCGGTGTATTCCAAAGAATACGAGGTACCGGTAGCGCCGACTGGCGAGTCGTCGGATTCGGGAGAAGAGGATGATGACGATGAGGACACTGTGTCATAAGGGTGCGAGTTCGAGAAGAGAAGCGAGGGCGGCGCCGCCTAGGGTCGACGGGATGCGGCGCTTCATTTAAGTATTTAGCTGTTTGTTTTCAGTTGTTCGTCTGTGTCTTCGTACCCTGTCATAGGTTCGTCTTGTTTGGATTCTTTGTATGAGTTGCCTTGGTCACTGTCTGGTTACCGGGATCGCCTATGTGGTACCGCGTTATGCTATTTCCTGTGATGCCGGTGGTGTCGCTTTTTTTGTTACCAATGGTTTGCACCAGGGTTGGAGCCGATGCTTGAGCTGGATTACTTACATAGATCGTTGGTGGCGACGCGTGGCTGTGCACATGTTCGCCAGCAGGACTGTGAAGCTCTCGAGGCCGTTGTTTGTGGGCAGGAGAGGACCAATGAGGTGCTGCGACAAAGAAATTTTGGTCTAACGAGCGAGTTAGGCAGAGCGGTCTTCGATTTGAGGAGCGCTTTTGGTGAGAACGGCAGTGTGGTTCCTTTGGTTATATACAATCCAGACGTGTGCTTCCCCGACGTTCAGGGCACGGAGCACGCGGGGCCCGACGTCCCGGAGAACGAACATCAGCGAGTGGCTCAGCAGGTATCCAGAATCATAGAGAAAGTCGTGCTGATGAGGAAGTCGCTGTGAGTCCGTTGTAGACGGGACGATGGTCCGTTTGTGTCTTCCTGGCTCGGAGGATCTATTAGTGGCTATGTGTTTTGTTGCTATTTTAATTTTCTGAATATCTTGTTGGCGAATCACGCTACGGAAAGTAATTTGCTATAATAGGTTGTGGCGTTGTGGTCTGCCGTTATGGGCTGCAGTACTGTGTGGTCTGTAGTTTTTCCGGTTTGTCTGTCATGAGCGTCGTGTTTCGGCTGCGGGCGAGCTATCTATGCCCTTGATTTTCGGTACTTGTGATGACTTTGTATGCCTGCTGTCGGCCTTGTTTTATCGGCAGTCGTTCAAGCGGCAGTCTTGTCAAGCGAGCAGTGTATTAGCCTGCAAGCGTTGGAGCGGATCGAGGGTAGATTACCACTTGCTTTCGTATATAGGCTGCACGCGTGTTACTTCATATGAGTAAAACCTGTAGGTAGCTTATTGTTCACCTAGAGTAGTCGACGCATGGTTCATTGACTTTTCCTGAAGCGCGCGCTGGTCAGCCACCACTGCGACGCCGCTCGATTTTCGCGTTGTCCATGGTTTGTATCATGAGGGGAGGGACGAGGATGCAGTGGGTCATCCAGTGTGCGCGGGAACCGACTCGTCGTGGCTAACGTGTGCAATACGTTGCTGCCTCGCGGTTAGGTTGCCAGCAGTGACTACGGACATGCGGCAACGGTCATGTGTTTTGGTTCTTATCTTTCCAGGTCATGCGGGCGTTCCTGTTGAACCGGATTTCTAAGTCCATCCAGCGCCACGTGTGTACTAGAAATTACTGGTACTGCCTATTTATTTCCCCGCACCCATCCAGTACGAGGCCTCTCGGGCTTCTCGATTCTATGTTCCTTCCTTTGCACTTCGTTAGCTTTTTAGTTCCACTCGCTGCCATCTACCGCCAATCGCTGAACAGCTCCGGTCTGTGTCCCTCGTTATCTCGCGGGCGGCTACGTCGCTCGCCGCACAAAGGAGGCCTTCGTCGTTCACCTCGAGGTGAGTCGGTCTCTGCTATAAACGGAGGCTGGGGGTCTGCCCCTGCGCGGACTTCTAGACTGTGCAGGTGTGTGTTGCATCGTATGGTTCTCTCCGTCGAATCTAATAGCACTGTTGGCGCGGTTGTAGGAGCAGGGCCGGTGACCGATGGATCGCCTTCGTCTACGCAAGATCGAACAATATCACCACCGACATCATCGCGCATTGCACGAGGGCCTGGACGCGGCAAAGGAAGGGAACTCCGTAGCGCAGTCATCTACGGCCAACGAGGCACAACAGTGCGACCGCGTCTGCGCGGACAGGTTGGGCGCGAGCGTGGGGGAAGAATAGGGTGCCATCCCGTTTTTGCACCAGCTTCTTCCTCGGGAGAAGAGGGACCCGCACGGCGACGAAAGGAACCACGAAAGGGAGAACAATGGCGTCCCACAGGGACGATTTATGGAACAAGCAGATGCTGCTGAAATCGACGGCGTCCATTTCGACGTCCTTGGCCCTCTCCGTGAAGGCACGGGTTCTATCGCGACTAGGCTTCGCTCTCTGCCTCGACCCAATAAGGCATGCCGCGGAGGAGGAGCGGCTGCCACCGACGCCGGTCGTCTCCGGAGAGCTGGCTCCGCTTACGGAGACAACTGTCTCCAAGGAGCTGCCGCCCGTATCTATGCCGACGTCCCCTCATGTCAACCATCGGCCTGCGTTCACTATCTTGCCACAGCTGCCTCGGTGTGACCTCCCTCCTGATCCGTACGATCAGGAGTACGACTCTGATTTTTGGCCCAAGCACGGCTACTATGTCCGAGACAGGTGCACTATAGTCTGGCTGATCAGCGATCCTTTTCCTTTGCCTTCGTCGGGAAAGAGGCGCCGGCAACGTGCCCGGCGTAAAAGGCGGTGCCCGTCCACCGAGTAGTGATTGGATCCCTCGAGAAACCGAAAGCTGTAGTTGCGCTATTATCGTAAGCCTATGTTAAGGGCCAAGTTTGAGGAAGATGGAACGTCTGGTTTTATCTTGTTGTTTGTTGTGTATTTGCCCCTGATTATGGAAGCATCGAGCTATTTTGGTTATACACGTTTCATTCACACCTAGCCGGGACGTAAGGAGGTTGCTGTTTAGTGTTTCGGTTTTCGCGTAGCTGCCGAACGGTTTGTCTGAGGATCCTAATCGTGAGCCAGTGGTGCCTGTCCCAGCGGACAGCGATTGAGGATCTCCTATCTTGTAAGCCATGTGGCTCAACTATTATGAAACTGGTATATCCGTCTTTGTTTTTCGGTGCTCGCCGTCTTTGTTTCATGCTTGGAAAATGAGACGGGGCGGGCATCCAATGTCTTGAACAATTGCTTTTTTCGTCAAAGCCATTGTCTTCTTGGTACATCTAGCAACTAAGCATGCCAATGACGCTTCTCGCGTCTAGGCGGCCCCGCGGTTCCCGTGTCGTGCCACTACCGTTTCGCTCCTCCCGTTATCCTGGCAATCCCGGCTGCGGGTTGCCCGCTTACTGCCACCGTTCTTTTTGCGACGCTTCATTGTCTTCCATCATGCGACTCCGCAGCGGTGGTGTTCATTGTCCCATGTCTTACGCCTGCTGGGGGCTCCCGCCTTGTGCTTTTCAAGGCAGACGCTTCGTGCGGGCGTGAATCGTTTCGTGTATCCCGCTTGTTTTGCTCTTTCGTTCTTTGACGCCCCTCTGGTTCTAGGTTGCGACTTTCTGATGCGGATGCCTCGTGCCTCGTGCATCCCTCCATGGCTAGGGACTTGCATCTTGTAGCGTCCCCCGGGTTCTGCCGTGTCTCCCTGCTGTTGAGCCATCTGCCATAACGTGTGTACGACCGTCTGTCTGTGTTGGTGAGCCGGCTCCAGCTTTATTTAATGCTATGGCCTATGTACTCGACCTGTGCCAGGTAGCTGTACTGTGATGATTTTCGTTCCTTCCCAACATATCTGCGACGAGGGTCTGTGCATGATCTTATCACTCAGATGAGTGAATCTTGCTTTCACGCGGTTGGGTCGGTGGTTTGAAGATAGTGCTAAAATATATCCACTTGATCGGTAAGAGATGTCATCACGAGTTCATCGGTGCTTGCATACCATCCAGTTGCCGCAGTTTGTTTTTGTCCTAATTTGGTCTTCGGTCTTTCATATGGATATATTTATTTGTACCCGTTGATTATTAGCATCGTGTATGGCGTGTCGTCAAAACAGGGCTCGGGGGGTCGTGCGCCAGGGCGCACCCCTAAATCTAGTATAAAAGAATGGACCGAGGTCCACAGTTCACTAGCGGTGTCTCTCCATAAAACAAATAAACATACATGATGGGTAAACAAATTACAGCTAGGCAATTGACAAATTGTAAGGGCATGACAATGCTATCATGACAAGCTAAAGTTCACCGTAGTATTTAATTGGGCCTTACAACAAAATACATAGACCGCTTGCTAGCTGCATCTATGACTAATAATCCACCCCGGGATCGCTGTCTAGCATGTCACCCCAAAGTATTAAGTTGCAAGCAACAGATTATTGCAATAAGTAAAGTGCGTAATGCAAGCAATGCATAAACACGTAGAACTAATTAAACACTGATTTTTATCCCTAGTAGTAACAACACATCCATAATCACGTTTGTTTCTATCATCTCGAGCACAGACAAAGTGATGTAGTGCAACCTAGGCACACAACACCAAGTGGCCCAATGACAAGAGCAAGAGTCAAAGCTCTCCATGATAAGGTGAATTCACTCCTATCTATGTGTGATCTCGACACTCTTTGAATGGTTTGCTACTTCATTCGGATACTTTGTCCATGCTCAGGAACCACCTTGATGATGACCCACAATGGAGTGGAGAAGATGACCAAGAGAAGACCCAAGAAGATGACCAAGAGAAGACCCAAGAAGATGGCCAAGAAGAAGAAGAAGAGCAAGAAAAACTGACATAGCGGTACTACCGCTCCTCCAGGCGGTACTACCGCCCCCAGTGCCGCCGAGAACCCTCCTCTGCGCCCATGTGCGGCACTGCCGGCGGTACTACCGCCCGCCCAAGCGGTACTACCGCGCTGACGAGCGGTACTACCACCCGCGCCGAAGTCAACGATGCTCTGGCCCGCCCCAGCGGTACTACCGCTCGGACGAGCGGTACTACCGCTGATGCGGGAACCAGCCAGGCTTTTGACCTTGTAACCTCCACCTACCCCACCTAACTTTCCCCTTTTGCCTCTAGACTATAAATAGGAGTTCCCCACCTCAGATCTGGGTAGACTATGATTTGGATTAGAGTAGAGCCTTGCTCCTTCTTCTCAAAGTAGTCCTTTCCTCCTATGGAGATGAATCAAGGCCTCCCCTTGTGGAGATGAACCAAGGCCTCCCTTGTGGAGAAGATCCCTTCGTGGATACCAAGGCTTCCTCTTATAGTTGCGATTACTTGCTAATCTTCCCTCTTGTAGTGGCTAGATTGGATTGGTTGGATTGACCAATTGGACAAACAATCCTAAGAGTAAGGTGTGCTTGGGAGAGGAGAATTGGGGGCTACCCTGGGGCTTGTTACCAATTGAATCTTGCTGAGTTGCTACTTGCTAGTTATCCTTGATTTGGTGTTTTCCCCTCTTTGTGTTCTTGAGTTCATCCCTTGTTCTTCGTGTTCATCGATCCCTCCGCCAAATCCGTGAAAATCGGGACCAACCTACATCATATGGTATCAGAGCTCTAGGTTGACACGGATTTGATTTGTGTTTCCACCAAAATCCACCAAATTTTTCTTTGTTTTTGAGAAATTCGAAAATTTCCACCAAAAATAGCCTTGCCTTGATTCGAGCCGATCTGTCGATTCGTTGCGTTTTTGGTAGTTTTTGTCCATGGATCTGTTGCTTTAGGACCCCTCCACCTTTGTTTGCGTTCCCTAGCCTCAATTTTGCCATTTCCCACGGATTCGAGGAAGTTTTGGAGCCCATTTCGCCAATTTCGAGTCAAAATCGCGCAGATCCGTGCGCAGCGGTACTACCGCCGGTATCAGCGGTACTACCGCCAGGGCTGATTTTTCAGAATTTTTTTTCTTTTCCTCGGTTCGTTTTGGCATTTCCTCTTTGGTTTGAGTCCTTTCTTGGTGTGCCCTACGTCTACGACATCGACAAGCTTCCGCAGCAACGCATCATCAACGCCAAGCGACGCCCACCAAGGACTCGACATTTCCCCACCATCATATCCGTTGTGAGCCCTTCTTCCTTTCGTGTACCTTGACCTATCGGACTAGCTCTTTGATATTGCGGGCATTGCACTTGTTGAGTGATTGTCTTAAAGTATTGGCGAGTGTGTATCGTTAGAGATCTTGGCACTAGCAAAAGAGAAGGAATCATCGTCAAAAAGCAAAAATCAAAAAAAAAAGAAAGAGAAAGAAAAGAACATGAGTGTGCCAAGTTCATCTCTTGTAGGTTGCGACAAAGCTAACCGCCAAAGTGAGTGAGTGTTAACTCTTGTGCAAATCCGTTGCCCACAAAAAGCAATTGAGCTAGCGTCCTCTTGTGTTGGGTGACATTTGAGCACGTAGTCTTCGTTAGGTTGTCTATCTTCGAGTGCTCGCCCTTTGGTCGCCCAACCCCATCATTCGCTTTTGTGTGTGTTTCTTCATCATTTGTGGTTGGAGTTTCTTTGGTAATTTGATCATTGTGGATTTTCTCTACCTTTGACAATATACTTTCGTCGGGTTTGCTTGTTTCGTTTGCCACTTCATACCTTCCTATCCTCATAAGTGTGTGTGTTGGGTGTTAGAACCGGATTCTCTCCTCTCAAGCCACATTATACTTGGGATATAGTTTGTCTTGGTTTTTCCTTACCACATATCTCACTTGTTCTTGAGAAAATGTTTAGGGGAAGTACAAACGGAAGCTCAAGCTCGGACGATGAAATCCATGGTGGAGTTCGCGGTGATCATGGCTATGTCACACAATCGAGTTGTTGGTCTTCGACACCTTCTTCGTGATGGCTAGGACGCTACGAGCGCCGTCTTCAAGCTCAAGAGCCAACTTCAACGACCGCATGCATGCGCAAGAAGCATATGGAGCGGTGACCGAAGCTATCAACAACCTTGTGCGACAACGAGCTCTTCACACGCTCAAGCCGTACAAGAAGCACCTCAAGGTCGACACAAGCACATCATGGACGTCATGAACCTCGACAAGAACGTCAACATGACCAAGGCGCGACGCCCATGAACGACCTCCTCCTACGTTGAACAACCACATGATCTTCACGCGAACAATGCCAATGCGCATCAAGAACAACCTCACCAAAATGATGAACGTCGCGAACGCATACCATCACCACCACCGCAACAACGTGATCGTCATGACCCATTGGCTAATGACAATGGCGTTCCGGGTGCGAATGACTTTGGTGAACAAGGACGTCACCCCGTCATCCTCCAAGGCCACGTCATCAAAATCATGACAATGCGAACAATATGAACAAGCACCGTCCTCAACATGATCCTCGTCCTCGTCAAGACTTCCACATGATCGTCACCAACACCAACGTTCCGAGTCAAGTGATAACGAGTCAAGCCAACACAATGGTGATGGACTCAATCGAAGGAGACGTGGACGTGCATTCCCACGTGGTGCCATGTGACAACTATGATGACTTGACCAACGTCCGCTTTGACATACCCAAGTTCTACGGCACAAGTGATCCGGAAGCTTACTTCTCATGGGTACTCAAGGTTGACAAGATCTTCCGCGTGCAACGCTTCTCCGACAAAAGAAGGTTGCCTTAGCCTCGATGGAGTTTGAAGAGTATGCCCTCTTGTGGTGGGAACAACTACAAGATGCTCGCGTCGCTAACCACCAACAACCAATTGACACTTGGGTTGAAATGAAAGAAACAATGTACAAGCGCTTCGTGCCAAGCCATTACACTAGAGACTTATACAAGAAGTTGCAAGAGTTGAAGCAAGGTTGAAGTCGGTTGACGAGTACTACAAGGAGATGGAAATCTCCATGATGAGAGCCAATGTCAACGAGTACGAAGAGCAATCCATGGCTCGTTTCATGAATGGCCTCAACTATCCAATCAAGAAGATCGTGGAGTTCCAACCATATGCCTCTTTGGTTGAGCTAGTACATCAAGCCAAGGCCGAGCGCCACGTGCTTGAAGAGCTCAAATACCTCAAGACAAAGGCATTCTTCGCCAACAAGCCTTCTTCGTCAACTCCTACACCTTCACAAGCTCTTCCTCAAGCGAACACTCGAGGTCCTCCAAGAGTCTCTACATCGACACCTCAAGCGCCTCAACCTTTCAAGAAAGTACCTCCCCTACCAAGGCGCCTCAAGGATCTTCGTCCGGCACAAGACTTTGCAATGCTACAAGTGCGGCGGACAAGGGCACAAATCTTTTGAGTGCACCAACAAGAAGGTCATGATCATCAATGACATGGGAGAGTATGAATCTATGAGTGAAGATGAGTACAATGCTTTGAACAAGGTCGCCACAATGCAAAGTGCTCAAGAAGAAGAAAGTGAGATATATTGTGATGGCGACAACAACCCTTCCTTGGTTGTGGCAAGAGCTTAACCACCAATGTTCAAGTGGAAGAAGACCAAAGATGCAACTTGTTTCAAACAAGAGCGGGAATCAATGGAAAGTCCATCAAGGTCATCATAGATGGTGGAAGTTGCCACAACTAGCGAGCAAAGAACTTTGTGATAAGCTCAACTTGAAGTTCAAGAAGCACCCACATCCTTACCATGTGCAATGGTTGAGTGATACCGGAGCCGTCAAGATTCAACACATGGTGCAAGTGTCCTTCAAGATTGGAGCCTATGAAGATACGGTTGATTGTGATGTTGTGCCTATGAACGTTTGTCACTTACTCTTGGGCGTCCATGGCAATTTGACAAGGGTGCTATGCATGATGGAAGGACAAATTACTATAGCTTCAAGAACAACGACAAGACCTTCGTCCTTCGTCCCATGACACCAAGTCAAGTCATCGCCGACAACGCCAAGACTATTGCAAGGGCACAACAAGATCGTTCGTCAGTGAGATGAGTGGTGAGCGAGAGACCCACCATAAAGTGAGTGAGAGCCACAAGCCAAATGAGTGTGACACTTCAAAGAGAGTTCCCACAAAACTTACACTATTTGCCACAAGAGAGAGAT
This sequence comes from Poa pratensis, assembly GCA_947311845.1. NCBI lineage: Eukaryota > Viridiplantae > Streptophyta > Magnoliopsida > Poales > Poaceae > Poa > Poa pratensis. Next base: position 47,424,169 of record CAMZMU010000080.1, on the reverse strand, counting down.
GAGGGAGTTGAGAGAAACCCATCCACCCTCCACTATGTGCTCATATGCAAGGGTGAAGTTTCTATGACTAACACTTTCACAAACCTTCCTCCTTCTTTGTTGTCTCTTTTGAAGGACTTTGAAGATGTCTTCCCTCAAGAAGTGCCACCGGGACTACCTCCTCTACGCGGAATCGAGCACCGCATCGACCTTGTTCCCGGCGCACCGCTACCAAACCGCGCTCCTTACCGCACCAACCCCGAGAGACAAAGGAGATCGAGCGGCAAATACAAGAACTTCTTGCCATGGGACATATCCGCGAGAGCTTGAGTCCGTGCGCCGTGCCCGTCATCTTGGTACCCAAGCACGACAACACTCTTCGCCTTTGCATGGATTGTCGCCCCATCAACGCCATCACCGTTCGGTATCGCCATCCTATCCCTCGACTTGATGATATGCTTGATGAGCTTTGTGGTTCCGCTATATTCTCCAAAATTGATCTTAAAAGTGGATATCACCAAATAAGATGTGTGAAGGTGATGAATGGAAGACCGCATTTAAAACAAAGCTTGGTCTTTATGATGGCTGTCATGCCATTTGGTCTTTCCAATGCACCTTCTACTTTTATGCGTCTCATGAATCATGTTTTGCGTCCTTTCATTGGCAAATTTGTTGTGGTATACTTTGACGACATCCTTATTATAGCAAATCTTTGGAAGAGCACACTTCTCATGTTGCTCAAGTTTTGTTGGTTCTTCGCAATGAAAAGCTTTATGCAAATCTTTCTAAGTGCACTTTTGCCACCAACAAACTTGTTTTCTTGGGTTTTGTTGTTTCTTCGGATGGAGTCGAAGTTGATGAAGCAAAGATACAAGCAATTCGGACTTGGCCTTTTCCGATGTCACTTGAGGAGTTGAGACGTTTTCTTGGTTTTGCCGGATTTTACCGCCGTTTCATCAAGGATTTTTCCACAATTGCTTGCCCCCTCCATGAACTTACAAAGAAAATGTACCTTTCATTTGGGGCAATGCACATGATTTTGCTTTCAATGAGCTCAAACGGTTATTAACCGAAGCACCACTCCTTGCCCTTCCGGATTTCTCTAAGACATTTGAGATTGAATGCGATGCAAGTGGATTGGGCATTGGTGGAGTGCTTATGCAAAATGGTAGACCCATCGCATACCATAGTGAGAAACTAGATGGAGCTCGCTTGAATTACCCCATTTATGACAAAGAGTTATTTGCTTTGGTTCGTGTTTTGGATGTGTGGCAACATTACCTTCGTCCTAAGGAATTTGTCATTCATTCCGACCATGAATCCTTGAAATATTTGAAAAGTCAAACAAATTTGAACAAAAGACATGCTAAGTGGGTTGAGTTCATTGAGTCTTTCACTTTGTAATCAAATACAAGAAAGGTAAAGACAATGTGGTCGCGGATGCTCTATCCCGCAAGGCCAACCTACTTACACGTCTTGACATTAGTGTCTTGGGTTTGGATGAGATAAAGAGTTGTATGCTACCGATGCTTTCTTTGGAGACATTTTCGCTCAATGTTCGGAGCACAAAGGAATTGGTGATTTCTATTTGCACAAGGTTTCTTGTTTAAGGCTAACAAACTATGTATACCCGAGTCTTCGCTTCGTTTGGTCCTTTTGAAGGAATCGCATGGAGGCGTCTTAATGGGACACTTTGGACGTGACAAGACCTTTGCATGCTCTCCACAAACTACTATTGGCCAAGGATGTACCGGGATGTGGAACCGCTTGGTGCGACGATGTTCAACATGTCTCAAAGCTAAGTCTACTCTAAACTCTCATGGTTTATACACACCTTTGCCTATTCCACATCACCCATGGTCCGATTAGCTATGGATTTTGTCTTAGGACTCCCACGCACTAAAACAAACAAGGATTCCATCTTTGTCGTCATTGATCGCTTCTCTAAAATGGCACACTTTATACCTTGCAACAAGACGACGATGCTTCACACATTGCTACTTTGTTTTTCAGGGAAATCGTCCGTCTTCATGGAGTGCCCAAGACCATTGTGTCGGATCGTGACGTCAAGTTCGTGAGCTATTTTTGGAAGACTTTGATGGCCAAGATGGGAATCAAGCAACTATTCTCCACCGCATACCACCCTCAAACCGATGGCCAAACCGAAGTGGTGAACCGAAGCCTATCCACACTCCTTCGTGTGTTGATCAAGCCTAACTTGAAGAATTGGGAAGAGTGCATCCCACACGCCGAGTTCGCCTACAATCGAGCACTACATCGCGCAACAAAGAGAACACCCTTCGAGGTCGTCTATGGCTCCAACCCCTACACCGCGCTGACATGCTACCACTTCCACTCCGAGAACAAGTCAACATGGACTTCGACAAGCGCGCCGCTTACATGAAGAAACTACATGAAGACACAAGGGCCACGCTAGAGAAGCACGAAGACCATGCTACGAAGATGAACAAGAACAAGCCCCCATGATCTTTGAAGAAGGAGACCTTGTTTGGCTACATCTACGCAAAGACCGCTTCCCCGATGAGAGAAAGTCTAAGCTCGCGCCAAGAGGAGATGGTCCTTTCAAGGTTCTCAAGCGCATCAACGACAATGCATACAAGATCGACATATCCAAGTCCAAGTACGGCGTCCATGACACCTTCAACGTCGCCGGCATCTCGCCTTACCACATATCTCACTTGTTCTTGAGAAAATGTTTAGGGGAAGTACAAACGGAAGGTCAAGCCCGGACGATGAAATCCATAGTGGACTTCGAGGTGATCATGGCTATGTCACACATACCGAGTTTGTTGGTCTTCGACACCTTCTTCGTGATGGCATAGGACAGTACGAGCGCCGTCTTCAAGCTCAAGAGGCTAACTTCAACGACCGCATGCATGCGCAAGAAGCATCTATGGAGCGGGTGACCGAAGCTCTCAACAACCTTGTGCGACAACGAGCTTCTTCTTCATCACGCTCAAGCTATACAAGAAGCACCTCAAGGTCGACGCAAGCACATCATGGACGTCATGAACCTCGACAAGAACGTCAACATAACCCAAGGCGCGACGCCCATGACACCTTCAACGTCGCCGACATCTCGCCTTACCTTGGAAGCCCAAGTGATGATGAGAACGAAGAGTCGAGGACGACTCTTTTCCAAGGGGAGGGAGTTGATGTAGTGCAACCTAAGCACACAACACCAAGTGGCCCAATGACAAGAGCAAGAGTCAAAGCTCTCCATGATAAGGTGAATTCACTCCTATCTATGTGTGATCTCGACACTCATTTGAATGGTTTGCTACTTCATTCGGATACTTTGTGCATGCTCAGGAACCACCTTGATGATGACCCACAATGGAGTGGAGAAGGTGACCAAGAGAGACCCAAGAAGATGACCAAGAGAAGACCCAAGAAGATGGCCAAGAAGAAGAAGAAGAGCAGGAAAAACTGACACAGCGGTACTACCGCTCCTCCAGGCGGTACTACCGCCCCAGTGCCGCCGAGAACCCTCCTCTGCGCCCATGTGTGGCACTACCGGCGGTACTACCGCCCGCCCAAGCGGTACTACCGCGCTGACGAGCGGTACTACCGCCCTCGCCGAAGTCAACGATGCTCTGGCCCGCCCGAGCGGTACTACCGCTCGGAGGAGCGGTACTACCGCTGATGCGGGAACCAGCCAGGCTTTTGAGCCTTGTAAACTCCACCTACCCCACCTAACTTTCCCCTTTTGCCTCTAGACTATAAATAGGACTTCCCCACCTCAGATCTGGGTAGACTATGATTTGGGATTAGAGTAGAGCCTTGCTCCTTCTTCTCAAAGTAGTCATTTCCTCCTATGGAGATGAATCAAGGCCTCCCCTTGTGGAGATGAACCAAGGCCTCCCCTTGTGGAGAAGATCCCTTCGTGGATACCAAGGCTTCCTCTTATAGTTGCGATTACTTGCTAATCTTCCCTCTTGTAGTGGCTGGATTGGATTGGTTGGATTGACCAATTGGACAAACAATCCTAAGAGTAAGGTGTGCTTGGGAGAGGAGAATTGGGGGCTACCCTTGGGGCTTGTTACCAATTGAATCTTGCTGAGTTGCTTCTTGCTAGTTATCCTTGGTTTGGTGTTTTCCCCTCTTTGTGTTCTTGAGTTCATCCCTTGTTCTTCGTGTTCAGCGATCCCTCTGCCCAAATCCGTGAAAATCGGGACCAACCTACATCATATGGTATCAGAGCTCTAGGTTGCCACGGATTTGATTTGTGTTTCCACCAAAATCCACCAAAATTTTCTTTGTTTTTGAGAAATTCGAAAATTTCCAACAAAAATAGCATTTCCTTGATTCGAGCCGATCTGTCGATTCGTTGCGTTTTTGGTAGTTTTTGTCCATGGATCTGTTGCTTTAGGACCCACTCCACCTTTGTTTGTGTTCCCTAGCCTCAATTTTGCCAATTTCCCACGGATTCGAGGAAGTTTTGGAGCCCATTTCCGCCAATTTCGTGTCAAAATCACGCAGATCCGTGCGCAGCGGTACTACCGCTCGGTATCAGCGGTACTACCGCCATGTCTGATTTTTCAGAATTATTTTCTTTTCCTCGTTTCGTTTTGGCATTTCCTCTTTGGTTTGAGTCCTTTCTTGGTGTGCCCTACGTCTACGACATCGACAAGCTTCCGCGGCAACGCATCATCAACGCCAAGCGACGACGCCACCAAGGACTCGACATTTCCCCATCATCATAGTCCGTTGTGAGCCCTTCTTCCTTTCGTGTACCTTGACCTATCGGACTAGCTCTTTGATATTGCGGGGCATTGCACTTGTCGAGTGATTGTCTTAAAGTATTGGCGAGTGTGTTTCGTTAGAGATCTTGGCACTAGCAAAAGAGAAGGAATCTTTGTCAAAAAGCAAAAAAAAAAAGAGACAAGAAAAGAACATGAGTAGTGCCAAGTATCATCTCTTATAGGTTGCGACAAAGCTTATACCGCCAACGTGAGTGAGTGTGTAACACTTGTGCAAATCCGTTGCCCATCAAAAGGCAATTGAGCTAGCGTCCCTCTTGTGTTGGGTCACATTTGAGCACGTAGTCTTCGTTAGGTTGTCTATCTTCGAGTGCTCGACCTTTGGTCGCCCAACCCCATCATTCGCTTTTGTGTGTTTCTTCATCATTTGTGGTTGGAGTTTCTTTGGTAATTTGATCATTGTGGATTTTCTCTACCTTTGACAATATACTTTTCGTTGGGTTTGCTTGTTTCGTTTGCCACTTCATACCTTCCTATCCTCATAAGTGTGTGTGTTGGGTGTTAGAACCGGATTCTCTCCTCTCAAGCCTCATTATACTTGGGATATAGTTTGTCTTGGTTTTTCCTTACCACATATCTCACTTGTTCTTGAGAAAATGTTTAGGGGAAGTACAAACGGAAGGTCAAGCCCGGACGATGAAATCCATAGTGGACTTCGAGGTGATCATGGCTATGTCACACATACCGAGTTTGTTGGTCTTCGACACCTTCTTCGTGATGGCATAGGACGGTACGAGCGCCGTCTTCAAGCTCAAGAGGCTAACTTCAACGACCGCATGCATGCGCAAGAAGCATCTATGGAGCGGTGACCGAAGCTCTCAACAACCTTGTGTGACAACGAGCTTCTTCTTCATCACGCTCAAGCTGTACAAGAAGCACCTCAAGGTCGACGCAAGCACATCATGGACGTCATGAACCTCGACAAGAACGTCAACATAACCCAAGGCGCGACGCCCATGACACCTTCAACGTCACCGACATCTCGCCTTACCTTGGAAGCCCAAGTGATGATGAGAACGAAGAGTCGAGGACGACTCTTTTCCAAGGGGAGGGAGATGATGTAGTGCAACCTAGGCACACAACACCAAGTGCCCAATGACAAGAGCAAGAGTCAAAGCTCTCCATGATAAGGTGAATTCACTCCTATCTATGTGTGATCTCGACACTCATTTGAATGGTTTGCTACTTCATTCGGATACTTTGTTCATGCTCAGGAACCACCTTGATGATGACCCACAATGGAGTGGAGAAGATGACCAAGAGAAGACCCAAGAAGATGACCAAGAGAAGACCCAAGAAGATGGCCAAGAAGAAGAAGAAGAAGAAGAAGAGCAGGAAAAACTGACACAGCGGTACTACCGCTCCTCCAGGCGGTACTACCGCTCGGGCGGTACTACCGGCCCCAGTGCCGCCGAAAACCCTCCTCTGCGCACATGTGCGGCACTGCCGGCGGTACTACCGCCCGCCCAAGCGGTACTACCGCGCTGACGAGCGGTACTACCGCCCACGCCGAAGTCAACGATGCTCTGGCCCGCCCCAGCGGTACTACCGCTCGGACGAGCGGTACTACCGCTGATGCGGGAACCAGCCAGGCTTTTGAGCCTTGTACCCTCCACCTACCCCACCTAACTTTCCCTTTTTGACTCTAGACTATAAATAGGAGTTCCCCACCTCAGATCTGGGTAGACTATGATTTGGGATTAGAGTAGAGCCTTGCTCCTTCTTCTCAAAATAGTCCTTTCCTCCTATGGAGATGAATCAAGGCCTCCCCTTGTTGAGATGAACCAAGGCCTCCCCTTGTGGAGAAGATCCCTTCGTGGATACCAAGGCTTCCTCTTGTAGTTGCGATTACTTGCTAATCTTTCCTCTTGTAGTGGCTAGATTGGATTGGTTGGATTGACCAATTGGACAAACAATCCTAAGAGTAAGGTGTGCTTGGGAGAGGAGAATTGGGGGCTACCCTTGGGGCTTGTTACCAATTGAATCTTGCTGAGTTGCTTCTTGCTAGTTATCCTTGATTTGGTGTTTTCCCCTCTTTGTGTTTTTGAGTTCATCCCTTGTTCTTCGTGTTCAGCGATCCCTCCGCCCAAATCCGTGAAACTCGGGACCAACCTACATCACAAAGGAGGCATGAAACTACTATATAGAATAAAAACTCCCTCTTGGAGATACAGCAACTACTTGGCCAAAGCAACCACAAGCATCGGAGAGCATGCAACATCATAAATAAAACATATAGATATATAGATGAACAAACTTGATCATAACTTCACAATTCATTGGATCCCAACAAACACAACATGTAGCATTACATAAAGATGGTCTTGATCATGTTAGGCAGCTCACAAGATCTAAACATGGTAGCAGAAGGAGAAGAGACAATCATCTAGCTACTGCTATATATTGCACCCGTAGTCCAATGGTGAACTACTCACGCATCACTCCGGAAGCATGCATGGTGGTGTAGAGCCCTCCGGTGATGATCTCCCCCTCCGATAGAGTACCGGGAAGAGCTTCAGAACCCTCCCGAGGTAGGGTTCACGATGACAACGGCCTTAGATTCTTTTTGGAAAATTGATCGGGTACTTAGGGTTTTCGAGACGAATGGAATATATAGGCGAAGAGGCGGTGCCGGAGGGCACCTAGGGGGCCAGATGACCCCTAGGCGCGGACCCACCCTTGGCCATGCCTAGGTGGCGTTTGGGGGCCCAGGGTCTCCTCCCCGGCTGCCCTTTGGACCCCGTCTTCTTTTCTTCGTAAAAACAATCTTCGTAAATTTGCAGGTCTTTCGGAGAATATTTCCTTGCTAGGATTTATGAAACAAAATGACAGCTGAAAACAGGAACTGGCACTAGCCATCTTGTTAATAGGTTAGTTACAGAAGATGCATGAAAATGATATAAAACTATAAATAAAACATGTAGCATTTGATATAAAACAAGCATGGAACATCAAAAATTATAGATACGTTTGAGACGTATCATTCTCCCTATGCAGGTTTTTATTCCGTATGCATGCATCGTCCACTTTATCTGGTTTTCCATTGACAACCACACACCTAGTGTATATGCTTTGATCTTTTTTCTATATCACCGTCCCGGAGTGTGAAATGATACTATCCCACATCCTAGAATTGAAATTACAAAGAATTTATTTCTACCTAAACGAGATGAGTATCTTTGGAAATAAACTCAGTGTTCTATTTTGTCTTTTTATTCAACATAATGATGAGGCGTCAATCTACAAGAATCTTTCTGGTTACTTTTTTTACATTTTATGGAATGGTGAAGAATTGGTTCATCTAGTGCATACTCTATATTGAACATTTTTATTGTTTTCACATAAAATATTCAAACTAATGGCAAATAATGTTTGTGTAGAATGGTTACAAGCCGCATAAGAAATGTTTGCTATACTTGCTCAAGTATCAGGAAAATGAAGCGCAAGACAACGTCACTGACATTGTACAACAATATATAAATAGCTTCAAGTAGTAGATATTTGTCTGGTGCTTATTTCATGTTTATATTAAATTATACCTTTTGTCGATATACCTTTAAACGAAGTGGATTGTTATGTTTTCTTAAATATGTTGTGGTGGTCTTATTCATCTGACAAACATTACGAGAACACATAGAACTAGCTAGGTGGCCCGCGCATTTGCGCGTCTAGAATTTCTCTATATCATACTTGCTACGGTTTCTTTTGTCTTTTGTACATTGTACATTTTGGTCATGTTGCATCGACACTGGTCCTCTCCTCCATCATACACCTCACATTCTCAGGAAGGAAACGGAATTTCTAATGATATTTTATTTTTAATCAACATTCAGTTTTAAGGTGGGCTTCTTTTATAAATACAATGGTTAATTTATATACGAACTTGATTTGAAATTTGGCTTTATATGGATTTCACATGGACTTGGTTTCAAATATTATGTATGAAATGAGAGTTGCATTCTATAGAAACAATGTATCCAAACATATATGTAGGTTGTCATGAGATGTGCCTTTGTGATATTTAGAAATACGAATTGTCGTTATTTATTTTTGTTTTACATTCTGCACACCTCTAAAGTATTGTATGTTGAACACTTCCGTCGCATTTTATTTAGCTTCAGACAATAAAATGATTTCCACTACGGGTAACAGAAATAGTAACTTGCTATCGTTGACAGTCTATACGTGAGGAATTGTACTTGTATTTGATAGATAGAAACATAGACATGTCTTAGATAGAAGGAAACTTGAGGACTAAGCGCCATAGAGATGAGGGGTGATTAAACATATTTGGAAGTCTTTTAAAGGGTAATACAAAGTTTATGAAACTGATTGGTCTGGATTAGTTGCTCCGTAGATTAATTTCAGAAGTACACATATAAATGGAAAAAAGGAAATAATCCAGACCAGTCAGTTTCAAACTGTAACATCCCGGGTTTTCCAAAAAGTTGAAAAATCAGAAAAATTTAAAACTTTTGAAAACTATTATGTATTTTGCTCTGAAAAGAAAATTCATGCATGCATTCATCTGCATTTTGTATTGTTGCATTTGATATTTCAAAAGTTGGAATATTATTTCCACTTGAAAACCTATTTGAGAAAATGTTAAAAATAAAATAGCAATTATGCTATTTATATTATTTTTACCTTATTGGTTTTATGTGTTGTGTTTTGATTGTATTTATGGTAAATAAGTATTTTCAAATGTTTACAATTGTGGTACTTAATTTTATTTAAGCCACATTTGTTTTGTTTTAAAACATATTTTAAATTCGACATTAAGTGTCAAATTGTTTTAAACTTAATTTAAAGAATAATTTCTAAAAAAATTGGAAAAGTGTTGTTGAATGTCTATTATGACAGGTTTTGATTTTACAAATTTTTCAAAATTGGTTTGGCTCGATTCCGATTTCAAAATCAAAAGTTATATAGAAAACAGGAAAAAGAAGAAAAAAAAACAACGTTTCGGCGCAGCCATTTGGGCCGCAGCCCAAGTGAGCGCGCAGCGCACGCGCGCCTCGCAAGCAGGCCGAATCCGGCCCAACAAGCCCAGCCGGACCGAATGAACCAGGTTCGGGTTCGAACCCGATGGAAATTTCAGTGTTTTTCCAGAATTCCAAAATCCTCTTTACTTAAACTCCTTTATCTTGATAAATATAACTCCAAATTCGGATCCGCTTGATCCTACGCGTTCATAAATTCGAGCCTAATCTTTTCCACCAACCCTTGGCCTATATAAACCCCTGTAGCTGCCGGCATCTCTGTTCCCCTTTTCGTTCCACCGAAATCCTAATCAGCGAAATCGTATTTCGTTCGTTTGACGACCAAGATCATCTCGAATCGCGACGGAACCTGAAGCATTCTTGTAAATCTCCTCAATACCTTTCCATCCCGAGAGGCCTCAACTCTTTTCATCAACCGTGGAGAAAGAATTTCGAATCGCCATCCTTCAGATCTGAAGTCGTATTTCTTAGATCTCTTCGCGCTCGGTTCTTCAAATCGAAATTGCTTTGTTGAGAAGTCAGATCTAACCCTTACCTACAACTTTGCTATTGCACTCTTTTGGTTTTGACGTACAGAATTCTTTGTACAAATCAGATTGTTTTTGACGATTTTCGGAGGAGAAAACAATCTCAAATCTTCGGGCCGTAGTTACGAAAGTTGTTCCCCTGATCAAGGCCTTTCTTTTGACCCAAGCCTCACCTCTTTTGGTCAAGCGAGCTAGGAGATATTCGATTTTGAAGTTTCGTATCAGAAAGGTAATTTGCGTTTTGTGACCAATCTATTAATCCACTTATGTTATAATTGTGATAGTTAGAAAGAGCACGTAATTCTCTACAACTTTCGTTAAGATTGTTTTTCCATCCGAGCAACTTTATTTTTGGTCAAAATTCGTAGTCAACCGTAAAGTCAGCGCCCAGTCAGCGCTTCGTCATCGCCACGTCAGCGGTCAGAGTCAACAGTCAACCGAAGACCGGCAGTTTTGCAGAAAAACCCTAGATCTTAGATCTATCACTACTTTTTATTGGTTTGGCCAAATTTTACAAATAAAATATTTTTGGAAAGCTTATGACACGTAGAAACTTTTGGTATAGTTAAATTTATGTTTTGACAAATTCAAATTGGTTCAAATTTTAAATTTGTTTGTTTAAGTAAATTTGACTTAACTTGAGTTTTAAAAACTATTTTTGGGCAAATCCAATTGCTTTAACTTTGTTTAATTAATACTTGGCCGTAGGAATATTCTACCAATTTTGTAAAAGTATTTTCTATGATTTTTGTAATTAATATTGATTAAATTGCTTTTTAGGTGTTATTTTAATAATTAAAATTGATTAAATTATTTTTCTTCATCTATTCGGCTAATAAAATGACTTAGTCATATTTTGATCACTTTAGTTACAAAAAGTACTTAGAAATATTTTGCCTCTCCAAACAAAGTATTTTTCTTCCTTAGAAAATATTTGATAATTATTTTGACAACACTATTTCCTTAGAAAAATTTCAACATCTTAAAAGTGCTAAATCTTCTCCTTAGAAAAATTTAGCATCTTGAAAACTTAGTTGTTTTAGAATATTTTCCTAAGTGTTAGTTATGACAAGTGTTTGTCCTTAGAAATTTTATCAACTATTGTTTTAAAGTATTTTTCCTTAGAAAAATACCAACACCTTATTTTATGAACTCTTACTTAGAAATTATTTTGACTTATTGTTTGACCTGTTTGGTCCTTAGTTATTTTTGGAACATCTTACTTGCCTTGCATTAACTTAGAATAATTTCATGGCATGGCATGCATCTCTAGTCCTTAGAAATATTTTGCACTTCTTTCATGACATTCCTCCTTAGAAAAAAATTAAGGATAGGTTAGTCCTTTTGACCCTCCTAGTCGAAAACCACTTAGTTAGAATTAATGAAAACCAATGAAGGACTTAGCCAAGAAAACAAGACTCCAGAAGCATCTCCAAGAAGTAAAAGTACTTACAAGAAAATCAAGAAGAAGTTCATGAAGACCAACCACCTACAATTTTCTAAATCTTTCTTTCCCTTCTCTCTTTCCTTCCTTCTTCTCTTGGACTTCATGGTGGCTAAGTTATATTCAAGACCAACCTTGATGCAGCCAACAAAATCAAGTCTTCAGAACCATCAAGTCTACAAATTTAAATGAAGTCAACACACCAAGAAGAAAGCTACAAGGAAGCCTGGAGAAGATCCTTGGAAGACCAACTACTTCTTTCTTTCTATCTTCTCTTTCTTTCTATTTTGTCTCACCTTGGACATAGACCAAGTCCTTGGTGTTTAAGACTAAGTTCCTAGAGTGCTAATTGAAGACCATTGAAGATCAATGAAGCTACAAAGGAGTTGAAGATTATTTGAAGACCAAAGTTGTGAAAACTTAGAATAGCCTTACAACTTTTCAAGTTGTTTTATCAAGTTTACTTTAGGCTCAACCTGGACCTTGCCTTAGCTAAATGGGATATTGTTATTTATGTCTTTCCCTTATTTTGTTTACATGTCTTTCATACCATAATTATTGTGTCATCCTGCATCTCATGCATATCATATTTTTCTAAGTGTTGCATTTATGATTGTGTGTTTATTTGTGATTTATTTGATGTATTAGAAATTCCGAAGAGAGACGAAGGTTGTTACAACTGCTACTACTGCACTCCCTATTGCCAAGGCAAGTGGCACACCCCTCATGAAATTTCCTAAGTATTTTTATATGCATTATTTAGTGTATTTCTTTATATGCATTTGTTGGATAGTATTATTGCTAGATGCTAAACCCACCATACCTTTACACTAGTTGTGTCTAGAACCCCTGTGATAACTTAGTAGATTATTTGATGCTATGCAAATGTGTTTTCCTTAAAGTTTAATTCTACTAAGTAATTTATCACCTGGGTGGACTTGGTTTTGAAAAGATGATGGAAAGGTTGAGTGTCATCTCTTAGGGGTGACCTCTAAGGGATGGTCACTTGTGGTTGCCACCCAGAGTATTAAAGGGACCAATGTTTCTCTAAGTGAAGTTGCTTACCGTGCAGCCATTAGTCATATGGGCTCTAGCTAGATGGATTAAGTTGCGTGGACTCATCCCGACTTGACAGGTGGTGGTAGAATGGTTAGAATGGGAGCGCGTCAAGTCAGTATGGGATGGGAAAATGCTTCTGAAAAGTCTCGTCTCAACTCTCTCCTTTTTCGTAGCACAAATTGAGTGCTTGAGGATAGTTTGGGTTTGTTGGGTCTAATGGTGAAAGTGCACAACCTCTGCAGAGTTAAAACTAAATACTTAGCCGTGTCCCCGGTTACGGACAATTGAAGCAGCTGATCAAGCATGTCAACGGAGGCTCCCAACATCTTAATTTCTTTAAGTAAAATTTTGATGGGTGAACAAGGGTAGACGAGACTATGGATTTCATGCCATATTGTCTCGAACATTTGAAGAAAATGTTTTACAAAGTGTTAGGCAAAATTGGCTTTTATGCAAAATAGCCTCGAACTCCACCAGCCAAATATGCATATAATCTATAGAGTTATTCCATTAAGTGTCCACATAGTGTCACTTGCCAGATCCATTTTTAATGGTATCTGACCCACTCTGTTGCAAAATTTTATTTGTTGCAGATTGTTCTGACGACGAGTGAGTTTCGTTAAGGGTTTCGAGTCTGCAACCAACATGTTTTCGCCTGTGGCACATGATGATGATGGAGACTCCATGAAGAATAATTTTCCGCGGCTTTACTCTTTAAAAGCTAGCTTCGTGCAATGCAATTTGTAATGGATATTTTTCGATGTACTGGATCCGCGTGTAATAATTGATACAATGTTGTGATATTCCATCTTAGACTGTGTGTGCAAATGAATCGATCCAGGGGTTTGCACTATATACAGGTACCTTGCCAATTTTTAAGTGCAGGTACGCTACACAAACAGAACATTTTTTCCATTTATATACAGAATAATATATTAAGCAACAATGCCTTTAACTCTGAAATTAATTTTAAGCATTAATTCTTCCTTAGTTAAAGACATTGTTGCGTAAGATATTATTCTGTATAATAAAAGGAAAAATTAATTAACTATCTCTAGAAATATTAAAAATCATGTGTCTAGAAAAACGGTACGCCAGCAAGGAAATGAATCATAGTAAAGTGGAAAAAGTTCGGATGATTGTTTTCACCTTGTTTACCTATACATAAATGTAAATTTTTATTGCTGACTGGTTGCTTTTGTTGTAGATTCTAAAACTTTAATGTTGTCAAACAAATATATAGATGTCTGGCTGATCTTTGATCGATAAGACTTAGTTGCTAGTTTCTTACCGATAAAAACATGAATTTTATCACACTTCGAAACTGAATGAAAAATAAATTTGTAGTAGTGTAAGCAATAGACAAAACTGTTGTCAAATATGTAAAGAGTATCCTTAGAGGTTTAAACAATATACTCTTCCCATTACTCACTTTAGTGATGTTCGTATGTCCTCTTCTGGTTAGCTCACTCAAAACTTCTTATAAACCATATTATTGTTACCTTCAAGAGATTTTAACAAACGGTTTTTTGTTGTAGGTTTTTTCTAAGAAAGTTGTATCTCGAAACACACAGAGTGGGAGATCGACAATCTTACCTTACGTTGACGGCGTTGATGATATGCTTGTTTCGATACGTTTGACATGCTGAAGTCGCGAGTCCAGTTCAAGCGGTGTGGGCGCATATTGTAAGCATCCCGGTCATGCCGTCGATCCACTATGCTTGTACTGGGTGTTCCTGTTTTTTTTGCTTCCGATTAACTGGGCGTCATGGCATCGCCGCGTGTGTTTGAGCTCTCAATGGTCTGACATGCCTATGGACGTGTGGTTGGATTATTTGCGAGGGTCCGACATGCCGCTATGAATTTGTGTCCGTGTGCTAATCCTTGATAACATTGCAGCTCTTAGTCAGCAATCTCCATCTCCATACAGTAGAATAAATTGAAAATTGTGAACTCATGACATATGTGAAAACAACAGCAAATACTGTAGATGAAAGCTAACCAAGTAGGAAAAAAATGGGAAAAACGCTCAAGTTGATAACCTATATATATCACTCTATCTCTGCAAACAACACTATCAAGAGTTCACGACCAGACCAAAACATAATTTGTGCATCCCTGGATAGGGGATACACATGTCCTACTCTATCGCGAGAGTAAATAGATAGATTGCAGTAAACAAAACGAAATATTATTATCATGTATTCTACAAACCATTATTGAAAAGGATATGCCACTTGCAAAATAAAATATATAAACAAAGGCCATAACGTTTACATGAACCGAGGTTGTAAGCTTCAGTAGATGGCATACAGAAACGCCAACACTTTTATTTTCTATCACCAATCTTTTTCGGTTGTAGTTGGCATTCAACCAATCTTATTTTCCTGGGCTGTTCTGTGCAACATACCAAGCAAAAATACGACCATTAGGAAATTTAGTGGCATGAGTAGATTTACACTTACCAAACTTTGGGAAGAGAATGCTCGCACCAATTTTCTTGACAGGAACCACCGTAGTGTAGAAACCGTGAGAAACAAATAATAATCATTCGCCTTTATTTTATAAATTCGCTTGCATAAGGAATTAAGGATACGTATTTACCCTGCAAAAAAGAAACAGAAAAAATATCATTTGCAATTCTTCTCACGAACGGATCACCATAATATGGCCACTGATATCATCCGATTGAATTTGATAGAGCTTATGACCTCAGAATCAATGCTTTCATCATGCATGCAAAACGCTGGACTACAAATTCATGAGCTTCGTACAAGTACAACATAGTGGTTGGCTGGCTGCACCTGTACGCTGGTGCCCCTGAACTCGTCGTCCTGCAGGCTCAACGTTGTACTCGCTCCGTTCTAAAATAATTGTCTTTCATTTGTCCAAATTCGGATGTACCTAGACATGTTTTTGTGTATAGGTACATCCAAATTTGGACAAATGAAAGACAAGTATTTTGTAACGGAGGGAGTAGTCCAATTCAGCTCGTCGATTCAGATTCCATGTGATTGTGTTACAGCCACACAGATCGTGATCGCAGGCGTGATCTAGGCTTTGCGTGGCGACCTGGCTGGTGCCTGATGTGGCGGAGCGAGGCCGTCGGCCGCCCGGCCGTGGCTTTCTTGATTGCCTAGGACAGCAATCGTATATGCCAGGTTGCCCCGGAGGGAAATCACACCTGCTCTTGGCATGCGCCGCGTAGAGGTCCTCCGATGACAAACAAACGATTATGATGCGCTGTGGTGCTACGGTTTCAACAGAAAAGACGACTAAAACTCACGATGAGGCAGGGCGTATGGGAAGGATCAGATGCGACCGTCTCCTTGTTGAAGAAGGAATTGATTTGACTACGTTTAATTTATTTACCTTCTTTTTAGAGTCGTATCCGAGACGTACTTCTAGTTGCGCTCACGCGATGAATCTATATCTAGACCATTGATTATTCTCAACTCCCTTCGTTCCTTTGGAAAGCATGGCCTCCTTTTTCTCATATAAAATAATCATAATCAACACGTACCTGAAACAATAGGAAAAAAATAAAGGGGTCACGTAGAGTCTGGCTGTTTCGTGCAACAACGTGAGACCGCGTATCCTGACTTCGTGTTTGTTAAATCTCAGCCATTGAGTTATCGTAACTTTATATTGGTAAATCTCCACCGCTGATTGTTTGTTGTTTTAATAATACTAGTTGACGTGCACGTGCCATTCCAAACTTTAACCATAAATAAAAAAAAATGAAAATATCCCCGTTTAAGCGATAGTACCGTGCAACGCACGTATAATCGAGTCGAAGTAGTAGAAAATAATCAATTTATAGATATGTGTTTACATTAATAAAACAATTTTGAAAATAATCAGAACTCATCAATGGAGAGGATTTGTATAGATCGATGATTATAGTACCCATGCACATGCAATGCAGTCTATACGATCCGTCAAAATACTTCGTGTTGACCAATATAGAATTAACGAATAGATTAAGAACTTTGATAACCAATAATAGGAAATCATTAAACAAAAATATTTTCAAATATGTTCATTAAGCCATGAGAAACAAAGCTACCAGTAAAAAATGTAGATCGACCAGAATTCATCTTGTCAGATTGAAAATGTACATATTATTCGATTAAGAATGATACATTAATTGTAGAGTCGTTCCTCACTGACTTTTCTTTAATTTTGAGGTCTGCAAGATAGGACTTGAACAACAGACACGATACAAACTGACACAGGCCTAGACCTAAACGGACACGACAAACAAGACAGATAGCCAGTGTTCATCATTCATTGAGGTCAGGGAGGCGCTCACAAGAACCAGGTGCCGAGGATCCTGCGGCTTCAGCGATGATGTCGTCAATCTTCAGATCATAGCATTCAGCAAGCCGCTTCAGTTTATCTTTCTTCATTTTCTAGGGAGTCACCTTGAGCGGCAGGTCAATCAGAGAGGAAATATCAGCAAATATCATGAGGTCCCTCATGAACATTGCCCTGAAAAGAATAATTAAAGCTTGTTTTAACCTTTTGACTTGTATGTCCGGGAAACGTAGATGCATCCAAGCACCGATAAACTACCCATTATCGGAGTACGATCTTCAACACGCTACTACCCCTGTTAACTGCACAAAAGAAGCTAATTACCTCCTCCTAATTTTCTACGGATAATTACTGGACTGAATTTTTGCCAAACTGACAAGGAAAGTGCATCATATTCATACCTGAGACTCGTGGATCAGGAGCACCATTATCGGAGTACGATCTTCAATACGCTACTACCCCTGTTAACTGCACAAAAGAAGCTAATTACCTCCTCCTAATTTTCTACGGATAATTACTGGACTGAATTTTTGCCAAACTGACAAGGAAAGTGCATCATATTCATACGTGAGACTCGTGGATCAGGAGCTGTCGCCGCTGTTCGAGGGAAGCAGGCAAACCGCGCTGTGTCCCGTCGGTGGCCGCACAACCTACCGGCCTGCTCGCAGTCCCAACACTCGCCTCCATCCGATGGCCGGCTCCAGCTCAATTCGAATTTCGAAGCCTTCCTTGAGCGTGGGGGACGATGTCGTCGACCGGGTTCAGCACTGGCAGGCCGACGACATCCTCGCACAGTGCGGCGTACTCGTACGGGACCCGGCGGTCGCGGAAGAAGTACGTGCTCTGCCGTCCGTTCTGCAGACACGGGACGGTGTAACGGCCGGCAAACCCACGACGGAGCAGCTGACGAAGAACGCCAGATTGCTGTTCCTGTCACCGACGGTGAGCGTTCTGTCTCCGTACAGAATGCCCGTCGCGGCGTATTCCCCTGACGGCAGCCCGAGCACGCCCGAGCACCGGCGTACCGTGGCGGCACTCGAGGCGTAGGGTCGGGTAGCCGCATGTACTGCCGCTCGTGCCGCCGTCGTCGAGCCAAAATGGGTAGCGGATTTCGACGGCGTCGCCGTACCGGTGTCACGGGCAGGGCATCGTGATCTCGGCAACCGACGCGGCGGCGATGAAACAGGCGAGGGGTAGCAGGCAGAGAATAAAGGCGGCGGCCATGGTTGCAAGCTTGAACCGGGGGTATGCTTTGTACACTGCTGTGATTTATTGCCGGGGCGCGGTGGCGGCCGAAATTTTACGGAAACAAAATCCACGGACTTATGATGCGCTGTGGTGCTACGGTTTCAACAGAAAAGACGACTAAAACTCACGATGAGGCAGGGCGTATGGGAAGGATCAGATGCGACCGTCTCCTTGTTGAAGAAGGAATTGATTTGACTACGTTTAATTTATTTACCTTCTTTTTAGAGTCGTATCCGAGACGTACTTCTAGTTGCGCTCACGCGATGAATCTATATCTAGACCATTGATTATTCTCAACTCCCTTCGTTCCTTTGGAAAGCATGGCCTCCTTTTTCTCATATAAAATAATCATAATCAACACGTACCTGAAACAATAGGAAAAAAATAAAGGGGTCACGTAGAGTCTGGCTGTTTCGTGCAACAACGTGAGACCGCGTATCCTGACTTCGTGTTTGTTAAATCTCAGCCATTGAGTTATCGTAACTTTATATTGGTAAATCTCCACCGCTGATTGTTTGTTGTTTTAATAATATAATAGATAGATAGATCCTTAGCTACGCATGCGTATTAAACCAGTAAAGTAAAAGTAAGGTGAGTTAGGTACGAAAAGTGGCACTGACACGGCTACAGATGTCCCGTTTTTAATTATTTTTCTAAACGTTTCAAAATACTTGAAAAAATATCTGAATTTAGCCAATCGTGTACACTAAGAGTGGGAAAGTTTTTAGGACGAGGCTACACAGTGCCCGGGCACTGTTTTGCGCTATGCAGTGCCCCCTTGTCCGATTCAGACAGCTTCCGAAATAGGAAAGTTGGCCCGCGCTGGTCCCGTGCTGGTCCCGCGTTGGGAAAGTTTCCCCACGTACCAATTTTGGCGCAGCACGCGAGCACACGGACCCCACGCCAAGTCCATCGCATTAAAATATACATCCGGGTAGATTCCCCACAACCATACCTGCTACCTCTTCCTCTCAAATCCGCTTCTTCTTCCTTTCAGGTCCAGCCGCCACATGCTTTTTTCTTCTTCCTCCAGCAGCCGCCAGGGAGAGATTACTTCAGGAAATACATAAGCCGTCATGGAAATCTCAGCAGAAACAGAGTAAAACTGCTGAACAACTAGACCCCACTGCAAGAAACTTTCAACACCCCAGTAGTTCCATCATCTACAACCACAGAGAACTGCAGAAACTACATCAGGTCGGAAAATCCAGTAAAAGGTGCAAGAATTCCATCAGATAGACCTCGTAAGAAACACACTCACAGATCCCTTCAGGTCGATGGAAATATCAGCAAAACTAGAGCAAATCTTGCTCAACAGTTACACCCCAGTGCAAAAAAAAACACACGACACTCCCCTAGTAGTTCCATCATCTACACCCCGGAACTGCATGAACTACATCAGCTCAGGAATTCCAAGAAAAGGTGTAACAATTACATCAGCTAGACCACCAGGTTAGAATCATTGTAGAAATCTCAGAAAGATTTTAGATGTAAGAAACATAAACTTGCACATATAGATATGTTGGAACACACACACATATCAGGAAAATCACAAAAGTGCTGGTAGTAGTTCCTGGAAATAGTAGTACTGGTAGTAGTTCATGCTCAAGAGGGCAAAAGGAGTTTCTGGAACAGTACAAAGGTTCAGAGTTGTAGCATGTTCATGCACAACAGGGTAAAAGAGTTTTATGGAAACTACAGCAGTTGTGTTCAAGAAGGTGATATGTAGTTTTCTCCCAGAACTCCCTTGTAGAAACCACACTGCATTTTTCGTTGGAGTTTGAGCATGTTTGGAACCACTTCATTACTGAATCCATTTTGTACATACATAAGCCGTCTGGGTTTGTGTTCTCAGACTCTTTTGCTCCGCTAAACAGAAAAACTTGTCCATTTAGTGTTGGCTGTAAGAAAAATTGAAAAAGAACAGGTCAGAACATGCAAAAAATTGAAGGGAACGTGACAATTAAAATATGCAGAAAAGTACATGTGTAGAAAGAAGCAAATTCTTGTACTAAAAAGCTGAACTTTTTGTTGCAGATATGGACATGAACTTTTTTCTGGTAGTATTGATTTAAACATTTGAGCTGTAGATGATGATAGCCAGCCAGTTGTGAATGAAGAAGGTTAAGGGGTTAATAAACTCTTAAGCTAATGACTGATAATCACAAGAAGTTGAGCTAGTTAAGTGGCAAAAGAAAAGAACATCACTTCGATTAAGACATGAACAAGAAATCAAATGAAAGTTACTGTCAAGATCTCCTTTTGCCACTACAGCCCGGTACAGAAAAAACAAATTTGTAAAAAAATTACGGAGAAGCTAATGATGTGGAACTGAAGTTGGACGTTGAGCCTGAGACACGAGTGTGAGAGTGCCATCTCAGCGACCAGACGGTGTGGTCTTCACGTCAGTATGTGGTGTGGCAGCCCCCACGTGTGGTGTGGCACATCGGCCTTGAGAGGTGGAGCAGCGGAACGGGAAACATACAAGAAGGGGGACCAGGGAGCGAAAGATCTCGGCAAAACAAGCGCGGAGGATGATGACGATGCAACTGTGGTCTATGGGGAAATCAAATGCGGTGGTGCACTAGTCCATGAGGAAAAACTACATGTTATGACACAAAAAGGAAACTACATCTATAATGCATTTATACAAGAGAACATCTACATTTGAACAAAAACGAAATCTACAAAACAATTGTGTAAGCCAATTCGGTAATTATTTTGAAACATGAAAAGACCATCATATTCCTAGAAGGATCTCAAAATCTTGGATGTAACAACAACATATAATCTGAATATAAACTACAACCCTATGGCAGAAAATACGTACATCGGTGAGGTGGGATTAAGAAAATCATATTGAATTTGACATGAGAAACTAAAAACTTATACATGTCATCTAAAAAGAATGTAACGATGACAACAATACTTGTCCTAAAACTACATGCAATAGTGCATAATCTAGGTTGAAATTACTGCATGTCATGATGCTAAAAAACTCGACAAAATATACATCTATGACAGCTAACTTGATCCTGAATCTATATGCAAAAGTGCATAATCTGGGTTTTAGAGGAAACGCAAATGACATTTGCGTTTCTTTACATTGGAAAGAGAGAGTTGCTAATTCCTCCGAGGAGGTACAGTGCCACAAAAAACTAAAAAAAATCAGTGTACATCCCAAGTATTTGGGAGAATGGCGCGCAGACCCAATGCACCGGCTCTAGCCCAAAGTGCAGCTTCATCCTTGATCTTGCTCACCAAGGCGTTGGTTGATGGGGTTGCAGCGTTGAACACGCAGTCATTGCGGTGTTTCCATGTCATCCAAGGAATCAGCAACGCCGCGGAGGTAAGTCCTTTGCGCATCGGCTTTGCTGTGTTCTGACGTGCCTTACTCCACCATTCCGTCAAGTTTTCCTCGTCATCAGGCACATGGCAAGTGAGACGCAGCCACGATAGGATCTCAAGCCACACCTGCTTGGAGAAGGAGCATCCGAAGAACAGGTGCTGGATTGTTTCCGGTGCATGGTCACATAGCGGGCAGCAGGGTGGGTGTGGCAGTCCACGGCGAGCAAGCCGATCAGCCGTCCAGCAGCGTCCAAGATTGGCGAGCCAATGGAAGAACTTCACGCGTGGCGGTGCCCAAGCTTTCCAAGTTAGCTTCCACGCCGGGCAGGAGGCCGAGCCATGGAAGGTGGCGAGGTAGGCCGACTTGGCAGTGTATGTGCCTGTCGCCGTCAGTCTCCAATGCAGGCGATCGGGCTCAGTCGTGAGGACGACACTCTTGATTGCGTGCCACAGCAACAAGTATTGCCCGATTTCGTGGATGCCTAGGGTGCCTTGAATGTCCGTTGCCCAACGGTGGTCTAGTAGGCCGTCTGCCACCGTCCTGGACTTGCGTCGCCGCTTGGGAATGACGGCATAGAGCTGTGGCGCGATTTCGGAGATGGCACGCCCATGAAGCCATCGATCTTCCCAGAAGCGTGCTCGCTGACCATTGCCCAGGATTGTGAACGTGGACGCAAAGAAGAAGGCCTGTTCCTCTTGCGTAAACTGGAGGTCTAGTCCACTCCATGCTCTGCCATCGTCCATCTTGCTAAACCAGAGCCAGCGGATGCGCAAGGCGAGGCCAGTACGCTGTAGGTCCCGGACACCCAGTCCGCCCATCTGAATAGGGCGGCAGACTCTCCGCCAATTGACGTGGCAGTGGCCACCATTGGCGTCAGCGCGCCCAGCCCAAAGGAATCCTCTTTGGATCTTCTCGAGAAGCTTGAGGATCTTCTTTGATGGCGCGAGCACAAGCAGCTGATGTATGGGAATCGCGCTAAGGACCGCCTTGACGAAAGCTAGGCGGCCAGCACGATCCATGAGATGAGCCTTCCAAGTTGGTAGCTTCCCTGCAGTTTTGTCCACCAAAAACTGCAGTGTGCGGCGGTGGGGCGCCGTATCGTCAGTGGGATGCCTAGGTAGGTGATCGGGAGATCAACCAGTGGGCAGCCCAGGTTGGCGATGGCGGGTGCCGCTGCGTCGGCATCGCATCTGATCAGCGTGGCGGTGCTCTTCTGGAAGTTGACACGCAAGCCTGATGCGCGTCCAAAGAGCTGCAGGATTTCTTTCACAGCAAGTGTATCCTCCGGCGACGAGTGGCAGAACAGGATGACGTCGTCGGCATATAGCGAGATGACAGGGATGTCTCTGCGCGGGTGTAGCTGCTGGAGGACGTTGAGCTCTATCGTGCGGCGAAATAGGCGTCCCAGTGTGTCCACGGCGAGCACGAACAGCTACGGCGACAGGGGGTCACCCTGGCGGAGACCACGGCGGTGCCAAATAGGCGGACCTGGCACGCCATTCAGGAGGATCCTTGTGTTTGCCGATGAGTGTAGCACAGCTAGCCATCCGAGGAACCGGTCGCTGAACCCATATCTTCGTAGCACCTCGTATAGGAACGGCCAAGAGACCGAGTCGAAGGCCTTTGCCAGGTCCAGCTTCAGCAGCACGCGCGGTGCACCCAGTTGGTGTAGTAGTCGCGCAGATTGTCGCACAAGCACAAAGTTGTCGTGCAAACTGCGGCCAGGGATGAACGCGTTCTGGATGGGACTGACGAGGTCGTTGAGGCGTGGCGCGAGGCGGAGGGAGAGCACCTTGGCGAAGATCTTGGCCACTAGATGAATCAAGCTGATGGGCCTGTAGTCACCTAGAGTGGCCGCGTCAGCTCGTTTCGGAATCAGCGTGAGCAGCGCCTGGTTGAGCCGGCTGAAACCGCGCCCACGGAGCTCATACAACTGCTGAAAGGCAGCGACGAAGTCACACTTCACGACCGGCCAACAGGAGCGCAGGAATTCCGCCGTGAAGCCATCAGGTCCGGGCGATTTCCGCGCCGGAAGGCGCTTGACTGCTTGCCAAATCTCATCTTCACCGAAGGGGGCATCGAGGGCATCCAGGTCGGAGGGCTCGATGAAATGCTCAAGGTCGATGGAACAGTCTCGCGGCAGATCGGTCCCAAGGAGGGAATCGAAATGCGCGAATGCCGCTGTGGCCATGTCATCCACGTCGGTGAGCACGGCGCCGTCGACTGTCAGGTTATGGATCCTCGTCTTCTGCTTGCGGTAGGTGCATTGCTGATGGAAGAATGTCGTATTCGCGTCGCCGTCCTTGAGGAACGCGATGCGTGCGCGCTGCCGGGCCAGAGTCCGCTCGACCGAGGCAAGCCCTAGGTAGGACAGCTTGATCTGACGGCGCAGCCAATCCTCGTGTGGCGTCAGCTGTCGAAGCTCCTGGGCAGTGTCAAATCGCAGCAACAACTCGCGGGAGATCGCGAGCTTGTCTCGGATGGTGCCTACTGTGCGCGCACTCCAGCTCGTGAGCTTGCTCGCCGTGACCTGCATGCGACGCATGATGCGTCGGAACGGGTCGACGTCGTCCACCGAGGTCCAAGCTGCCGCAACCACCTCCTGGTATCCATCAATGCGTGTCCAGTAGTCCTCGAAATGAAACCGGCGCTGGACGTGTGGCATCGGTGAGCAGTCTAGGATGAGTGGGCTGTGGTCTGAAACAACAGAGGCGAGGCAATGGAGGTGTGCTTCGCCGTGTTGTTCCTCCCAATCTGTGGTGCAAAGGACGCGATCCAGGTGAACCAGTGTCGGCGGGTTTTGCTCATTGGACCATGTGTAGCGGCGACCGTTAAGGTAGACTTCCTTGAGAGCCAGGTCATTAATGACGCGCCGGAAGCGGCCCATCATCCGTCGATTAAGGTTCCCATTGTTCTTATCCTCATCGCGGTAAATCAGATTGAAATCTCCGCAGATCATCCATGGCCCAGGGCAGCCGGCGCGTGTGTCGCGAATTTCCTGGAGGAACGCGATCTTGTCATCGCCTTGCTGCGGGCCGTAGACGACGGTGAGCCACCAAGGGGTGGTGGCGTTGGATGGTGTTGACACCCGGGCGGACAACGTGTTTGTCGTGAATGTCTGACCGGTGATCGTCACCTCCCTGCTCTTCCATGCGAGTAAGATGCCACCCGCGTGCCAATCGCGGGCAGGTACACATAGTCATCATAATCCGAGCCAAGTGCTTCAAGGATAGTTGACAGGTAGATCGCCTCCATCTTTGTTTCCTGGAAGCATATGATGGATGCTCCGGTAGTTAGGATCAGCGAGCGTATCGCGATGCGTCTAGCGCGAGAGTTGAGTCCGCGCACGTTCCAAATAACAATTTTTAGGCCGTGATCCATGAAGAACATGTTCGACAGGTCAAGCACAGCCGCAGCTAGGCCTCGGCCTCGCTGCCCGCGATCACCGTGGTGATAGACGCGATAGACGGATCTTCTGGTAGCTCACGACCAATCAGTGCAACCATCGCGCGCAGGACATCAATGGGGATAGGTGTGGTGAACATCCCTTCATAGGCCTTCATAGCTTCAGCGGAGATCACCTGGTCCACTCCGACGATGCCAAGGGTGCGGAGCAACTGGACCTGCGATCGCCGCTCCGCGGTTGGTCTGCCAGCGGCCTTGGCACAAGGAGTGGCAGAAGCGGTGGCCGATCTCCCACGACGCGGCGCGGTGAAGTTCAGAGGCTGCCGGCGTTGCTTGCGTCCGGGCGTGGGGAGTACAGAGCAGAGCGGCTTTGTGGCCGCGGCCAAGAACTCGCCCAGGGTCAGGCAAGGTGTGACGGATTTGGGGCGCGGACATTGGCGACGCAGCGTGACCGGTGGAGAGGCAAAGCGTGCTGGGTCTCGGACCGGAGTTGAAGTTGGCACGCTTGTGGCGACGGCGGATGCGAACGTGGTCGGAGCCGGAGGAGTTGGCAATGTTGCGGAGATGGCCTCTGGACTGGATGCTGTCGGGGTTGGCCTTTCCGGCGTGCTGGGCCTCTGGAGGATGCGAGTCCGCGGCTCCTCTCGCGCCATGGCGGCCGGGCTAGCGGTATCAACGCGCTCGTCTACAGCTGACGTTGGTGTAACCTCTCCTTGTCCCGACAGAGGAACATGCTCAGCATCATTGGAGCACGCTTCTGGTTGTGAGTCAGGAACTTCAGATGTCGTGGCCTGGCTTTCCTGGTCCGTGGATGGGCCACGAATGGCTGAGGACGAGTCAGCACTGCAGCCAATGTCACCGTGTGTAGAAGACGACACGGGAGTTGGGGTAGTAGCAGCCTCGTCTGCAGGAGTAGAGTGGGGCGTGTCCAACGTTCCGTCACCAGCAGTCGAGGAAGTAGCGCCGGACTGAAGAGGCGGCTCGGCCGTCTTGGGATCAGCGGCAGCAGCCTTGGCAAGGGCTGCCTCAATCCTTGCATGCTTTTTCACTCCTCCACGCTTTCGTCTTCTGATCTTACGACGAGGGCGCTGAGTCTCAGGCTCGGAGGTGGGCCCTGGTTGCATGGACCTGACAGCTTCCTGTACGGGCTTCGTCGTCGAGCTTGCTGCGGCCCGGGAATCCGTCCAGCCGGCATCGACAGCCACGCCATCTGCGCGCCAGCATCCCAGAGCCTGAACGCCGTGGAGGGCATCCATCGCCCTGCCGTCAGCTCGGCCTTGAGGAGCAGTAGACGTGCGGCGGCGCTTGCGGCCGCGGCGGCGCTGTCGGTTTCGCCTTGCATCAGTTCCGTTGCCAGCACCATGCGTGTCACCATCATCATTGGCGTCATCAGGCTCAGGATCGTCGCCATGCCCACGGCAAGCATGGGCGCGGTCGAGCTCAGCACGGGCGAGGGCAATGCGGATGGGGTATATGAGCGTCTGAACAGTCGGCGTAGAGGAGTCGGGATGTCTCGGCAGCTGCTCCACGATCTCGAGTGTTGCTTCGCGGCGAATGGCGGCGGGGTCATGTGTGCGTCCCGCAAGCCGGAAAGTAGCGAGGTCGGCGCGGGAGCGCGTCCGAGGATGGAGGCGCTCGATCCATACACTCGCACCCAAGATATGCTCTGCTGTCGCAAGGTGCCAGGCGTGGGCGGGGATGCCACGGAGCTCTAGCTCGACGTGGTGTTCGAACCCGCCAGAGCCAGCATGGGCAAGTTTGCACCAGGGGCGGAGCGATAGGGTGAAGCGCGGGCAGCTGACGAGGTGGTCTCCACGCATGCGATCCATGGAGGCACTGGAGTTGAATATGATCAGGAAGTCCTAAGGGTGGTGGACGTGGACGGTGAAGTCACCCTCGGCGAAGTTGAACATGCGGAACAGGTTCTCTGCAACATCGTCGGCGGTAACCCTCGGCCTGGTACCCGTGATGGTAGCCACCATCGCGCGTGTCAGCACCTCTTCCGAGGCCTCCATCTCGACGGAGCACGACACGATGATCCGCGCTGGTTCAGCGGCGGTAATCTGCGCGGCCGGAGCAGGAGGGGCGGGCGGAGGCGGTGGAGTGGCGCGTGGGGAGGCAGCCGGGGGCTCGCGGCCGGCGTTCCTGTGGAAGGCCTCGCAGCCGCGAGAATCATGGCCGGAGATGAGGCAGCGGCGGCAGCGGATGTCGTTGTCGCAGTCACGGACTCGATGGCGGTGATCGAGGCAGCGAAAACACAGCCCTGCGAGCGCCTCAGGCGAGGGGCTGCGCTGGAGCTGCGGAGGCGGGCTGGGGGCCGGCGCAGGACGTGGACGGCGGCGGTATCGGCGGCGAGGTTGTTGGAAGCCGTCCGCATCTACCTCCGGCTGGTGCGGCACGCGATGAACCTCCGATCGGGGACCTAGGCGGGCCGAGATCGGGATGTGCGGTGCCGTCCTCGTAGGTCCAGGGGCTGGCGGCGCAGCCGCGGCGCGGCGGTGGGGGGCCGGGGGAGTACACGCAGCCTCGCTGTACGAGCGCACAGATGACTCACCGTCCGAGCCACCCCATCGCGAGTCGCCGAAGGAGCCGAAGGAGATGCGATAGCCGGAGCGGGGAGAGGATCCGATGGAGGCCATGGCAGGGAGAGGGGAGGGGTTGAGGTTGGGGAGAGGGCTACCGTCGTGGATCGGAGGCGGCGGGGCTGGTGGGCGTTAGGCTAGGGCAGGAGGCGGTGGGGCGGAGAGGAGAGCATCGCGTCACCGCATAATCTGGGTTAAAATTACATCATGTTATGATACTAAAAACCTTGACAATATAACCAACTAGACACAAACTACTGCTAATATTGATGTGTAATTGCATATGCCTTTCTACTAAAATTACATCCATAGTGTTATGCAGCCCCTATTTGATTAACCTTAAATCCATGATGTCAAATATGCATATTAAATTTACATCCAATCCATTAAAAAATACATACTAGTGTGCTGATAAATTACATGGAATGCTGCACTTTATGGGTGAAAAATATACACCCTCATCCTCCGACGATCAACAATGTAATTACTGCATGAGCTGCACATATAAACTACATTCCATGAAGGTTATCATCATCCATACATCCTACTGAAGTGCTAATAACACACTCAAATTACATCACTGCATGCTTAGCATCCCCTACACTTCAGTTCCTACCAAAAACTACTTCCCACATGAAAATTTTCCATCCACTTATCTACATGACTGGACTAATATTGAAAATGCAACTGCCTAACCGTGACATGTAATTTTCATCTAGTTTATGCAGAAAAAAATGGAACAAAAAACATCTGTGTATACTACGCATGCAGTCCATATTGCTAGAGAACCTACATCCACATATGCGATCGCTACCGAGGACAGACATTGCATTCAACCACATCTACAACAATTACCCCACACATACATGTAGATGTAGTGATTTTCAGAGCATTTATGTAAGTACACTCAACTGAAAAAAAAACCTAAGATAGGTCTACTCATATACATAGAACTACATATAACCCAGTCATTCTTTGCAATCAAATACGTGCAACACAAAAGAAGTACATGCTATGAACTCCAAACGCCCCTGAACAACCTCGAATTACAGAACTACTACAAACCCTATCCCATCCATGTTGCAGGAGAAAAAACTATATCTATCACGGGAAGAGCATCCATACTACACTTATGTGGATGTAGATTGGGGCTCACGAGGACAACATCTACACTTATGGAGATGAGCATGTAGATTGGGGCGCACTGTGAGCAGAACCAGCTGAAACAAAGTGGACAATTGCTCCAGCGTCACTGACCTGGTCGAGGACGGAGGGAATCGAGCGCACGGTGTAGTTGTAGCAGGAACCCTCTTCTGTCTTTCCCTTCCACCAAGTACCGCCGCTTATTCCCCTCGAATGCGTCGAAGGAATTCGGGAAATCCGTCGCTCCCACACCGCCAAATCGAGAGCAACCACTCGATGTAGAGGCTCGCCGCGGAAAATCCGCCAGTAGATGGTGGTCAGCGACGGATCAAATTGCCGGAGATGGTGGCGATTATGCGGACGGAAGAGGAGGATACGGCAAGGGGAGAAACACCGCCACTCCCTAAACCGGAAAATCGGACAAAACCTGACCCGATGGAGAAGCTCGCCGCGCAAATCCGCCAGGAGAAGGTGGGTAAACGCCGGCGGAAGTCGCCGGCGAGATTCGGCAGGAGAAGCTGAAGACGGGGGAGCGAGACACGGGCGGAAAAAGTGAAGGAAAGGGGAACGACTCGGTTCGCTAAATTTGACCGTCGGTGGCTTTTGTCCGGACGCGCGACGAGATGGAATTCACGAGTGCCACACGATGGCGATCCGACGGTGCGCGCGGTGAGCACTCTGTAAGGAGACGATAGTGCGCAGGCACGAATTAGATTTTGCGAAGTTTTTATATGTGAAATATCTTGTATTCTGGGCTCAGCAAAAAAGACAATTTTTTAGAGACTTTTTTTTTACTAGTACACGTGCACGTGCAACGCACGTCTAGCAAAACAGAAAAATATGATAACACTTTCCGAAATCCCAATGTATATAGCCTGAGACAATTTCAATTCCCACTTCCATGCGAGATTCGGCCCATTGCAGTTTAGATCAAATAAACAATATGTTGGAAAGTACAAGTTCTATCATTATAAAAACAATGCAATCAGAAATCATGATTTGCTTGTCGGAAAAAGCGATCATTTAAAAGGTTCATCACCATTCTCTGTACACGTACACGTGCAAGTTCATACCATTACACATAGAAATGTCACTTGATAATAGTTAAGGAATTACTTGTGTGCTAATAAAATTCAGCAAGGACTGATACTGTGAGAAAATGAAGTGTAATTCCCAAAAGTAAGCTATAGAGATAATTGCCCTGAGGTCATTTGAAAAAGTAGAATTGCTGGTTGGTTGGAGTTAGTCAGTTATTCCTACATGTCTCAGGTTCTGTATTATTAGATTAGACTCCTACTCATATATGTTGCTTTGCCCAGATTTTCTATTCAGAACATGACAGCGAGACTTGACACGATCTCATTTTCACAGCGACCTCATTTTCTCGCCTCAATATTGTAGCAGACGATAGTCTATATTTTATTGAGATCACTGCCAATTATAGATCATCTAGGCAAACCAATCTGCTATCAAGATTTTAAATCTTAAGCACCTCTGACCATCGTGTTCACATAGGCTTTTTTCATTATCCCCTGAACGATTGGACAGATTCATATAACAAATTAATAGGTGGACATTTGTAAAGTATATCCCAGCATCATACACTCTTCAAAAGGCACTTTTAAATTTCTATATCTGGCACGAAATGTGCATCAAGGGGATAGACCGACCCAGACGTAGCAAACAGGGGCAGACGGGAAGCCTTGTTGTTTAGCGATAACATCATTTCATCATAGTTACCCGCAATAAAATGCATATCCGTGCTGCTTTTAGAGAAGATTGCCAAGGAGCCTACGAAAAAAATGCAGCTATTCTTGGAGAGAAGAAACCTGCAGGTCTACACAATTAGGAGCGTTTTCAATTATCATCTATCAGCTCATTATCTACAGTTCAACTTGTGAATATGGACCGGGGCCAAGCTCTTGCCACTGAACTTTAATGTCCAGATGTGATCTGGGTACACTGCTAAGATGAATCAGCCTCAAGTTAAATTCTACATGAAGGGAGTCGATTATGTGCAAGAATTGGTTAACATGTGCAGTTCTCACACGAATCTCACAGCCCCTTTAATTAGTTTCAGATCCAAAATGTATTTGATCTACATTAACCAAGAGAGCACAAATCACACTGCCCAGCAAATGTTCTTGGTCGAATCAACATCATATTGTACTAAGAAAAATCTAGCTAGTCGATCGTTTCCTACCAAGCCAAACCTCAGGTTGCTAGCTGCCAGCTCTAACAGGAAGCAAACGCAAGAGGAAGGAAAAGAGTACCTCGTCAAGCTCCACAGTCAGGCGACGGACTCCGGCCAGGGCGGCCGCAACCAGCTGCGGCGCGATGGCGGCAGCGGGCGACTCAACGCTACGCGGCGGCAACTATGTGGATCTGGTCCGTGAGGGCAGAAACCTGCTCGGCGCCGTTCCCCCCGTGGTAGATCGCGTGTCGTCACTGTCTTCCCTCATCCTCCCCTCACCCCTGCGGGCTGGGCAGGGCACGCGGGGCGGTGTCCCCGGCGGTGGCGCGTCGAGCGCGGAGGAGCGGGGCGCGGCGGCTGGGCGCCGGGGCGAGGCGGAGGCGGCCGCTGCCGGAGGACGGAGCGATCTGGTTCGTTGATCAGCGATCGTAGGGCATATATTTAATGTATCCGGCGAAGTTTGCTCTTTTAATAGTAGTATAGATTCACGTACATATTTGTCTTTTTTTTGCTAGGGCCACAATACATGGTTTTTCACATCCAGATTTTCAATCTCATAGTGCAAAGTTGTGTCTACGTCGTGGTATTTTTACGTTATCTTTTTCGAAGCGTTAGGTATAGATACCCCGTTTTCATTTTGCCGTAGAGAGTTCTGATTGAATTTTCGGCTTCTCCCCTTTGCTCGAGCGAGTTTGTGCAAGTCTCCGATGGAAATCGCGGCCCCTTGCTTGCTGGAGACGATCGGCGCTGGCGGCGAGGAGACCGCCGCCCCTAAGAGAAACGACGCCCGTGGCCAGGAGAGGGCCTCCGTGGAGGGCAACGGCGACCGCGGCGTGGAGAGCGTTGCCAGGGAGAGCAACGCCGCCGACGCCGCCGCGACGCAGATCCAGGATACTAGGGCAGACGGGAAAACCTGCCACCAGGTGAGCGAGCTACCGTCGGCCGTCTCCACCCCTTTCGCATGACGGCTCCTTGTGGGTTTAATTTTGTTCTCATCTTCTGCTCCCCCGATGACCTCGCAGTGCCGTCAGGGAAAAACGCACTTCGCGGCAGTCTGCAAGGTCAAGAAAAAAATATGGGCTGTGCCCACTCAAACTCAAGTACTGCGAAAGATGCTTGAGTAACAGGTACAATAGTTTCTGCTCTATAATCTCTGTCTTGGTTTTAGGCAATCATCATTCCCGCGGTGAAGCAAGCTGATCTGGGAAGGGCTTGCTGCTGTCTGGTTCTTGTTTCTTGATGGTTTGTCTAGGTATGGCGAGAGTGAAGAAGCGGTGGCGCTGGACGATGCCTGGACCTGCCCCAAGTGCAGAGGAGAATGCAACTGCAGTGCGTGCAGGTAAGACATGCCAAGCTGCTGTAGGGTCGTGCTCTGGTCATGAGGGATTATGGAAGTTCTTCATGTAGATTTTATACTATGGTTTTGATTGGTAGAAAGAAAAATGGGAAGACGCCGACGGGGATACTAGCCCATGCTGCCAAGGCATTAGGGTGCTCTTCCGTCCATGATTTGCTAAATAAAGGAGCAGATGAGGTGGCTGCTGCGCAGAAGTTGGTAACCCATCTGAAGGCTAATGGTACCACAAAGGTACTAGTTAGCAAGTCTATAGTCATAGCAAGCAATTATTCATTCTGGTTGATCGTCATCCCTGATCCATTTTCTGACCAAGCAGGGCAAGCGAAATAGGGTCCTTGCGATGGATGATGGTACTGGTACCAATGAATTACAGTCTGAAGTGAATGATCACAATGCAGTTCCTTCTGTTCCAGCCAACAAGAAGCTGAAGGTTAAACACAGAGTAAAAAAACGTCCTGTTGATGAGAAGTCCCTGCTGGGAACTGAGAGCCTTGGCGCTGTTGAGAATGAAATTGTGTTACCCAGGGGCACTCCTGTCACTAACGTTGCAGGTGCAGACCTGGAGAATGAAGATGTCGGGCATGCACTTCAATTTTATGAGTTCTGTCGCTCATTTGCTGAGGTAGTTATGGAAAATGAATAATACACTTATATTTTATAGTACGATAGTCCCCCTTTCCTTGCAATAAAATCTTGCTAACATCTACTAGACAGTTAAAGGTTATATTTGCATTTGTATGTCTGGCAACTTTACCAGCACCATGAAATGTCATTGTATATGGGAGAAATCTCACCCATCCTAAGAGTGAGATATCTTGCACAGTACCAATAAATCAATAGGTGAAGACAATAATTTAACACGTTAAATTTCCACTCAAGTTTCGAGTAATGTTTTCCACATTGTGAATGTCATAACTCAGCACATGATTTTTTTTTTGCAGTTTTTCCATATAAGGAAGGGGCAACCAGAAAAAATTCTTCAAGAAATAACTGGAGGCCGTGAGCTTCGAGTGCTCGCGTCACTTATTGCTGAGCTTCACATAAAACTGTTTTCTGTTATCAAAGAAGACAGAGGGGAGAAGTAAATACATTCCACATTAATATGTATTCATAGTTTTTTTCACGTGTATCTAGTGGATGATTAAATTAGGTTATTTTCTTCCTAGGCTTTTGAATTATTCAAGAGATGGAGATGAATGGATAATTGACATTGGCAAATATATTAGTGGGTCAACCTTTATCTCAAAGGAATTGTCTCTTGACTGTTTGAATCTGGGAGTATTGGGATATAAGATTTTGAGCCCTTGTAAGCTCCGGCTGCTAAATTTTCTTTGTTAGCCATATTTGCTGGAACAGTTCAGTCCACTACGGAACCTTTATATTTAGATATCTTGTAATTTTTTTTCCAGAAAGTTGAGAAATTGGATTGACGAAAAAAACAAAGGGCGTCTGATAGAAAGAGTGTTGCCAGGGAAAAAATCCGTGCTGCAAATGAGAAGGTATTAAGATTGTCAAGCCTTTTTTTTGTCTAGCCTCAGCCAGTTTTATAATTATCAACAACTCTCTCTCGTTTCATAGGAAAGAGAGGTAAAAGACAGACTGGCATGGCTATAGATACGCTTTTCGGAAAAGGAGGAGAAACTACTAGCATCGTGGAGACTAGTAATCTCATTTCTCAAGTAAAGGAGGCAAAGGAGGTCAAACGGGCAGCTACAAATGGTCTGAACAGTATATAACTTAATATAATATATATATATATATTATATAGGTAATTTAACAGATGCTCCCTGGTGCCCGGGCACCAGGATAGAATAAGTACATTTTGGGTATGTAGATGACACTTATATCTTGGGTATGCACATGTTGGGTATATAGGAGGTGCACATACCCTTGGGTATGCGTATTCGAGGTATCCTGGTGCCCGGGCACCAGGGAGCATCTGTCAATTTACCGGAAGCTTAGATGGGGCTCCTAGGAGCATGGGCACCAGGATGGAATATGAAAAGTTTTAGGTATGTAGACAAATACATATACCTTGGGTATGTATACCTTAGATATGTAGGAGGTACATATGACTTTGGGTATGCACGTAAACGGGGTATACATACCTAATATTGTACACATACCTAAGTTATTTATATATATAATATACCTGATTTGCGCACGCACTGTTAGACACACATACCCAAGCTATATATATCATGTAGATACCTTGAATATGCATACCCAAGGGTATGTGTACCTCACATATACCCAACATGTGCATACCCAAGGTATACGGGTTGTCTATATACCCCAAACTTTTCATATTCCATCTTGGTGCCTGGGCACCAGGGAGCATCTGTTAATTCACCAGGTAGCATAGGAAAATGGTTCTGTACTCCTGGGTGTACGTACTCTCACGTTCAATATACCACATAGATGAATCATATATATATCTGCATGTTTGTGCATTATATTTGGTTTCAGCACTTTTTCAAGCTTGAGCCCTAATTTGTATTCAGAAAATTTTCTTGGTTCATTTGTCCTTGGTATATGCATGTTAAAATAAAAACATAATTGATACGAGACATGCGCCAATACAACACTACCTGAATATGTTTGTTTGTGCTCATGGATCTAACTGTATACACTCTGCTATCCGTTGGATGCCAATCAAATACAGAGTATGTGACCATGATTCACGACAATTCAAATAAAGAAGGCTAGTTTCAAATTCACACTCATTTTGGATAGCGCATGTTCTGGGCTAGCCATTTCCTGAGCTTCTCTCTTTTTTTTCCTTTTTTCCTCTTGCTATGAGGTTAGGATTTTCTGTATCACATGCTGTATGTTTGCCTAGTTGCCTACCATGTTTACTTTTGTGTTATGGAGTGTCCATTACCGAACCCCATTGCCTATTTTACATGATAGTGCCAGTGAAGCTTCCTAACAACTGGGCGGCGTGCAGGGAAGATCGTATTCTTTGTTTTCCTTCTATACTATGAAACGCCATTACTTTCTCATTTTTTATTGTTCAGCGGTCCAACCTGGTGAACCGAGAAACTCACCAAGTTGTTCATTGTCTGGTTTTGAATAACTATGGGTACAGTTTGCTAGAATTACGATGTATTCATCAGAAGATTTTGAAGAAAGCAGCACCCTGCCATACAATAGACCGCTGAAGAAAAGTGATTTAGCACATGACAATTACAAGAGAACCGCGCACCCCTGCCATACAATAGAATCACTTTCTTTGTAGGATCACGCTTGGCCTACCCCCCCTGCTCGCCAGCTCCTCACCTAATCCTTGATGAACTGGACCAAATTTTGTACATCTGGACAACCTGCGTTGAATGTGCTACCCTTTCTTATTGAGATGATGTAACAAATTCCATATTGAATTGGAAGGGAAGAAGTGTAGTCCCTTTCGTCCCAAAATATATGGTGTCTTTCGGAAAATTATTTCAAATACGAACTTAATGCAATAATTTTGTGACACATATTCCACATATAATTTGTCTAATAGATGATCAAAGTTAACATCGAAATATGTGGGCACCTTACATTTTGGGACTGAGGGAGTATCTCTCTTTATATGCAATAATCACAAACAGGGCAAATTGGCAGTATCTTTATTTTGAAACATCATCTTTATTCTGTAAGCCACTTAATCATACATTTATAACATTTACTTGCACATAAAGAATAGTTTAACCCTAAAACAAAGCATGCTTGATGACTTAATGTGGTACTACTGTTTATAGGGTTTAATATTTAATTTTTATTTGCATTTGTTATTTCTGTTGGTCCCATAATTAATTTAGTGTAGTGTAGACTGACTTGGGACTTACTCTGATAGATTGAGTAAAAGATGTGTGGGCTTGGGCTCGTAGCATTTGAAACATAACACGTTTTAGTAGTGAGTGAAGTTACTTCGATTCGACTCAAATTGGGCAATTTCTTGCGTTTCAAGAAAAAGATACATAGTTCCACCTAGCTAGCTTTTCTTATTCTTCTTTCTTTCTCAGTTGTGGCAGCACTAGAGGAGGACATGGGAGTTCATCGGACTAAACCTGTCATGGCAGATAAAGGGGGAGCATATTGGCAGCTGGATGGGTATTGTAATAATGCAACAATAATGCATCAAGGTTCGTTTGAAGTTATTGTAAATATTTAGTCACTTGCATTTTAAAACTAGTGACAATTGATCATGTTTTTATCAGAGCTCGACAGTCAAAACATAATGGGGAACCAAGACAAATGGTTCGTGTTCACTGAAGATGAAGAGAAAGTAATTCTAGATCATGTGGCTAGTAGGTAAGGACTTTATGTTACCAAATTTACTTGGATGTGACTTTGTGTTATACTTGATGTCTCATTGGTTCTTTATCAAAGATTTTTCTTTCGATAGTCTCTCTTTTGTATTCAATTCAGTAGATCCGTTAGTTATGGTTAAAATTTGAAATTTCAATTTTGTTGTTCTCATGATTGGGCACCTGACATTGCAGTAGTGTAATTGAATCATAATCCTATGAAGTAGGAACATGAAATTATAACACATAGTTCTATCTTAATATGTGCTATCAGGAGATTTTCCTGAACTCGATGTCGTATGTGATATGCATCAAGCCCAAGTATCGACCGATCCAGTCTAGAGCTATGGATAGCAATGGTGTCCCTTTTCCCGCTTCCTGTGGGGAAGTTTCATTATTAGGGGACAGGGTTGGGAAAATTTATGTACCCCATGGAGGACATTTAATGGATTTGGGTAAAACGATAGTGGTCCCTCACCCACTAGGCCCCCTTTTGTATGTATGCCATATGACGTTAATAAATATGTCGTACACCATATTGCTGTGAATACTTTACGAAAACATGCTTCTCATTTGAATCTCAAAAACAACCATTCTGCTGTCGTGACAACTAATTCCTCAGTAGCACTCTTTTCTGTATTGTCATCTGATGTAGCCCGACCCACGTCTCCTACAACAAGTGGCCCAATGACAAGAGCAAGAGTCAAGGCACTTCATGATAAGGTGAACTCGCTCCTATCCATGTGTGATCTCAATACTCCTTTGAATGGCTTGCTACTTCATTCCGATACCTTGTGCATACTCAGGCATGACCCTCTTGAAGATCTCCAAGGAAGTGTAGAAGTTGGACAAGAATCGAGCCAAGAAGACAAAGGAGAAGGAGAGAAGAATGGGAACAAGTCCCAGGCGGCGGCAGAACCAGCCGAGCCAGACGCGTCCCCACCGGAATCCAGCCGAGCCAGAAGAAGCTGGGCGGTACTACCGCCGAAGCCACCGCCGAAATCAGCCCTCTGTTCGTTCGCTCGGCAGCTCCAGCGGTACCGTAGCGGTACTACCGCCGGCCAGCGGTACTACCGCTGGGCCTGGCGGTACTACCGCTGCAGTTGACTTCGAAAAGCAGAGCGAGGACTGCCCAGCGGTACTACCGCTGGCTCCAGCGGTACTACCGCTGCGGCGGGAACCTTTCGGGCTGAGGACCCGTGTCTCCTCACTTATCCACCCCTATCCCACCTAGACTATAAATAGAATCTCCCCATCTAGATCTAGGGTTAGACTATGATTTGGGAACTAAAGTAGAGTCTTGCTCCTTCTTCTCAAAGTGTCTCTTTCCTCCTATGGAGATGAATCAAGACCTCCACATGTGGAGATGAACCAAGGCCTCCTCTTGAGGAGAAGATCCCTGCGTGGATACCAAGGCTCCGCTTGTAGTTGCGATTACTTGCTAATCTTCCATCTTTAGGTGGCTAGGTTGGATTGGTTGGATTGACCAATTGGACAAACAATCCTAAGAGTAAGGTGTGCTTGGGAGAGGAGGATTGGGGCTGCCCTCGGGGATTTGTTACCAGTCGATTCTTGCCGGGTTGCTACTTGCTATTTACCCTTTTGTGTTTGATTTCCCCTCTTTGTGTTCATCGTTCTTCGCGTGTTCTTCGTGTTCATCTTTCCCTCCGCACAAATCCGTGAAAATCGGGACCTACCCGCATCATATGGTATCAGAGCTCTAGGTTGACACGGATTTGTTTTGTGTTTCCTCCAAAATCCACCAAAAGTTTCTTCGTTTTTGAGAAATTCAAAAAATTTCACCAAAAATAGTCTTGCCTTGATTCGAGCCGATCTGTCGATTCGTTGCGTTTTTGGTAGTTTTTCGCCATGGATCTGTTGCTTTAGGACCCCCTCCACCTTTGTTTGCGTTCCCTAGCCTTAATTTTGCCGATTTCCCACGAATTCGAGGAAGTTTTGGAGCCCAATTCCGCCCAATTTCGAGTCAAACTCGCGCAGATCTGTGCGCAGCGGTACCTCCAGCGGTACCGAGCGGTACTACCGCCAGGAAGCGGTACTACCGCTGGAGGCAGCGGTACTACCGCCAGGGCAGATTTTTCAACATATTTTTCTTTTCCTCGGTTCGTTTTTGGCATTTCCTCTTTGGTTTGAGTCCTTTCTAGGTGTGCCCTACGTCTACGACATCGACAAGCTTCCGCAACAACGCATCATCAACGCCAAGCGACGACGCCACCAAGGACTCGACATTTCCCCCACCATCATTTCCGTTGTGAGCCCTTCTTCCTTTCGCGCAACTTAACCTATTGGACTAGCTCGGTGATATTGCGAGGCATTGCACGTGTTGAGTGTTTGTCTTCCAGTATTGGCGAGTGTGTATCGTTAGAGAGCTTGGCACTAGCAAAAGAGAATGAATCATCGTCAAAAAGCAAAAATCAAAAAAAAAAAGAGAAAAGAAAAGAATCAAGTGGTGCCAAGTTTCATCTCTTGTAGGTTGCGACAAAGCGAAAACCGCCAAAGTGAGTGTGAGTGTTAACTCTTGTGCAAATCCGTTGCCCACAAAAGCAATTGAGCTAGCGTCCTTCTTGTGTTGGGTGACATTTGAGCACGTAGTCTTCGTTAGGTTGTCTATCTTCGAGTGCTCGCCCTCTTGGTTGCCCAACCCCATCATTCGCTTTTGTGTGTGTTTCTTGATACTTTGTGGTTGGAGTTTCTTTGGTAATTTGATCATTGTGGATTTTCTCTACCTTTGACAATATACTTGTCGGCGGGTTTGCTTGTTTCGTTTGCCACTTCATACCTTCCTATCCTCATAAGTGTGTGTGTTGGGTGTTAGAACCGGATACTCTCCTCTCAAGCCACATTATACTTGGGATATAGTTTGTCTTGGTTTTCCTTACCGCACATCTCACTTGTTTCTTGAGAAAATGTTTAGGGGAAGTACAAACGGAAGCTCAAGCTCGGATGAGGAAATCCATGGTGGAGTTCGCGGTGATCATGGCTATGTCACACAATCCGAGTTCGTCGGTCTTCGACACCTTGTTCGTGATGGCTTAGGCCGCTACGAGCGCCGTCTCCAAACTCATGATGCCAACTTCAACCAAATCTATGCGAACATGGAGCGGATGACCGAAGCTATCAACAACCTTGCGCGACAACGAGCTCCTTCACGCTCAAGCCGTACAAGAAGCACCTCAAGGTCGACACAAGCACATCATGGACGTCATGAACCTCGACAAGAACGTCAACATGATTCAAGGAGCGACGCCCATGAACGACCTCCTCCTATCGTTGAACAACCACATGATCTTCACGCGAACAATGCCAATGCGCATCAAGAACAACCTCACCAAAATGATGATCGTCGCGCACGCATACCATCACCACCACCGCCACGACGTGATCGTCATGACCCCTTGGCTAATGACAATGGCGTTCCGGGTGCGAATGACTTTGGTGAACAAGGACGTCATCCCCGTCATCCTCCAAGGCCACGCATCAACATCATGACATTGCGAACAATGTCGAGCAACCCGTTCCTCAACAAGAGCTACCTCCTCAACATGCGCCTCGTCAAGAGCTCCCTCATGATCGTCACCAACACCAACGTTCCGAGTCAAGTGATAACGAGTCAAGCCTACACAATGGTGATGGACTCAACCGAAGGAGACGTGGACGTGCATTCCCACGTGGTGGCCACCGTGACGACTATGATGACTTGACCAACGTCCGCTTTGACATACCCAAGTTCTACGGCACAAGTGATCCGGAAGCTTACTTCTCATGGGTACTCAAGGTTGACAAGATCTTCCGTGTGCAACGCTTCTCCGACAAAAAGAAGGTTGCCTTAGCCTCGATGGAGTTTGAAGAGTATGCTCTCTTGTGGTGGGAACAACTACAAGATGCTCG
Organism: Poa pratensis; assembly: GCA_947311845.1. Lineage (NCBI taxonomy): Eukaryota > Viridiplantae > Streptophyta > Magnoliopsida > Poales > Poaceae > Poa > Poa pratensis. The sequence goes on along the minus strand of CAMZMU010000080.1, from coordinate 47,383,574 downwards.
CGTCGCTAACCACCAACAACCAATTGACACTTGGGTTGAAATGAAAGAAACCATGTACAAGCGCTTCGTGCCAAGCCATTACACTAGAGACTTATACAAGAAGTTGCAAGAGTTGAAGCAAGGTTTGAAGTCGGTTGATGAGTACTACAAGGAAATGGAAATCTCCATGATGAGAGCCAATGTCAACGAGTACGAAGAGCAATACATGGCTCGTTTCATGAATGGCCTCAACTATCCCATCAAGAAGATCGTGGAGTTCCAACCATATGCCTCTTTGGTTGAGTTAGTACATCAAGCTTCCAAGGCCGAGCGCCACGTGCTTGAAGAGCTCAAATACCTCAAGACAAAGGCATTCTACGCCAACAAGCCTTCTTCGTCAACTCCTACACCTTCACAAACTCTTCCTCAAGCGAACACTCGAGGTCCTCCAAGAGTCTCTACTTCGACACCTCAAGCGCCTCAACCTTTCTGATGTAGTGCAACCTAGGCACACAACACCAAGTGGCCCAATGACAAGAGCAAGAATCAAAGCTCTCCATGATAAGGTGAATTCACTCTTAGCTATGTGTGACCTTGACACTCCCTTGAATGGTTTGCTACTTCATTCCGATACCTTATGTGTGCTCAGCTATGGTGGTCCTGAAGACCCCTATGAAGATGGCCAAGAGGTGATACAAGTTGATGGAGAAGATGACCAAGAGAAGCCCCAAGAAGAAGATGGAGAGGAAGATCAAACAGCTTCAGGCGGTACTACCGGGTCGCCCGAGCCGGTACTACCGCCCTCGCCTGACGTGGCGCCTGTCGAAGCCACCACCGGGTCCGGTACTACCGCCCGTGCCCGCCACGGTACTACCGCGACGTGCCGGCGCGGTACTACCGCGCCGACTACCGCGCCAACTACCGTATCTCCCGGAAGCTCCTGGTGTCCTCGGGTCCCATCCCGGTAGTGGCCCCGGTACTGCCCCGGTACTACCGCACACCCGGTACTACCGGGTTCAGTCCGGTACTACCGCTGCGGGCGGGTCTGCACGCTGGAAAGGCTCCCTTGCCTTGTAATCTTATCCCTTTGGATCTAGACTATAAGTAGTTCGTTCCCTTCCTAGGGTTAGGGTTAGACTATGATTTGAGAACTAAAGTAGAGCTAGACTCCTTCTTCTCAAAGTGTCTCCTTCCTCCTTTTGGAGATGAATCAAGACCTCCACATGTGGAGATGAACCAAGGCCTCCTCTTGAGGAGAAGATCCCTGCGTGGATACAAGGCTCCACTTGTAGTTGCGATTACTTGCTAATCTTCCCTCTTAGAGTGTAGATTGGGTTGGTTGGATTGACCAATTGGACAAACAATCCTAAGAGTAAGGTGTGCTTGGGAGAGGAGGATTGGGGGCTGCCCTCGGGGATTTGTTACCAGTCGATTCTTGCCGGGTTGCTACTTGCTATTTATCTTTGTGTGTGTTTGATTTCCCCTCTTTGTGTTCATCGTTCTTCACGTGTTCTTCGTGTTCTTCATTCCCTCCGCACAAATCCGTGAAAATCGGGACCTACCCGCATCATATGGTATCAGAGCTCTAGGTTGACACGGATTTGAGTTGTGTTTCCACCAAAATCCACCAAATTTTTCTTCGTTTTTGAGAAATTCGAAAATTTCCACCAAAAATAGCCTTGCCTTGATTCGAGCCGATCTGTCGATTCGTTGCGTTTTTGGTAGTTTTTGTCCATGGATCTGTTGCTTTAGGACCCCCTCCACCCTTGTTTGCGTTCCCTAGCCTTAATTTTGCCATTTCCCACGGATTTGAGGATTTTTCGAGGCCAATTTCCGCCCAAAAATGAAAGTCAACACCCAGAAATCGGGCAGGCCGGTACTACCGGGATCAGGCCGGTACTACCGGGTTTTCAAAATTTGGCCGAAATTTTTTCTTCTTCCTCGGTTCGTTTTGGCATTTCCTCTTTGGTTTGAGTCCTTTTTGGTGTGCCTACGTCTACGACATCTACAAGCTTCCGCAGCAACGCATCATCAACGCCAAGCGACGCCACCAAGGACTCGACATTTCCCCACCACCATATTCCGTTGTGAGCCCTTCTTCCTTTCGCGCAACTTGACCTATTGGACTAGCTCGGTGATATTGCGAGGCATTGCACGTGTTGAGTGTTTGTCTTCAAGTATTGGCGAGTGTGTATCGTTAGAGAGCTTGGCACTAGCAAAAGAGAAGGAATCATCGTCAAAAAGCAAAAATCAAAAAAAAAAAAGAGAGAAAAGAAAAGAATCAAGTGGTGCCAAGTCTCATCTCTTGTAGGTTGCGACAAAGCTAAGACCGCCAAAGTGAGTGTGAGTGTTAACTCTTGTGCAAATCCGTTGCCCACAAAAAGCAATTGAGCTAGCGTCCTTCTTGTGTTGGGTGACATTTGAGCACGTAGTCTTCGTTAGGTTGTCTATCTTCGAGTGCTCGCCCTTTGGTTGCCCAACCCCATTATTCGCTTTTGTGTGTGTTTCTTCATCATTTGTGGTTGGAGTTTCTTTGGTAATTTGATCATTGTGGATTTTCTCTACCTTTGACAATATACTTGTCGCGGGTTTGCTTGTTTCGTTTGCCACTTCATACCTTCCTATCCTCATAAGTGTGTGTGTTGGGTGTTAGAACCGGATACTCTCCTCTCAAGCCACATTATACTTGGGATATAGTTTGTCTTGGTTTTCCTTACCACATCTCACTTGTTCTTGAGAAAATGTTTAGGGGAAGTACAAACGGAAGCTCAAGCTCGGATGAGGAAATCCATGGTGGAGTTCGCGGTGATCATGGCTATGTCACCAATCCGAGTTCGTCGGTCTTCGACACCTTGTTCGTGATGGCTTAGGCCGCTACGAGCGCCGTCTCCAAACTCATGATGCCAACTTCAACGCATCAATGCGAACATGGAGCGGATGACCGAAGCTATCAACAACCTTGCGCGACAACGAGCTCCTTCACGCTCAAGCCGTACAAGAAGCACCTCAAGGTCGACACAAGCACATCATGGACGTCATGAACCTCGACAAGAACGTCAACATGATTCAAGGAGCGACGCCCATGAACGACCTCCTCCTATCGTTGAACAACCACATGATCTTCACGCGAACAATGCCAATGCGCATCAAGAACAACCTCACCAAAATGATGATCGTCGCGCACGCATACCATCACCACCACCGCCACGACGTGATCGTCATGACCCATTGGCTAATGACAATGGCGTTCCGGGTGCGAATGACTTTGGTGAACAAGGACGTCACCCTCGTCATCCTCCAAGGCCACGTCATCAAAACCATGACAATGCGAACAATGTCGAGCAACCCGTTCCTCAACAAGAGCTACCTCCTCAACATGCGCCTCGTCAAGAGCTTCCTCATGATCGTCACCAACACCAACGTTCCGAGTCAAGTGATAACGAGTCAAGCCAACACAATGGTGATGGACTCAACCGAAGGAGACGTGGACGTGCATTCCCACGTGGTGGCCACGTGACGACTATGATGACTTGACCAACGTCCGCTTTGACATACCCAAGTTCTACGGCACAAGTGATCCGGAAGCTTACTTCTCATGGGTACTCAAGGTTGACAAGATCTTCCGTGTGCAACGCTTCTCCGACAAAAAAAGGTTGCCTTAGCCTCGATGGAGTTTGAAGAGTATGCTCTCTTGTGGTGGGAACAACTACAAGATGCTCGCGTCGCTAACCACCAACAACCAATTGACACTTGGGTTGAAATGAAAGAAACCATGTACAAGCGCTTCGTGCCAAGCCATTACACTAGAGACTTATACAAGAAGTTGCAAGAGTTGAAGCAAGGTTTGAAGTCGGTTGATGAGTACTACAAGGAAATGGAAATCTCCATGATGAGAGCCAATGTCAACGAGTACGAAGAGCAATCCATGGCTCGTTTCATGAATGGCCTCAACTATCCCATCAAGAAGATCGTGGAGTTCCAACCATATGCCTCTTTGGTTGAGCTAGTACATCAAGCTTCCAAGGCCGAGCGCCACGTGCTTGAAGAGCTCAAATACCTCAAGACAAAGGCATTCTACGCCAACAAGCCTTCTTCGTCAACTCCTACACCTTCACAAGCTCTTCCTCAAGCGAACACTCGAGGTCCTCCAAGAGTCTCTACTTCGACACCTCAAGCGCCTCAACCTTTCAAGAAAGTACCTCCCACTCCAAGGCGCCTCAAGGATCTTCGTCCGGCACAAGACTTTGCAATGCTACAAGTGTGGCGGACAAGGGCACAAATCTTTTGAGTGCACCAACAAGAAGGTCATGATCATCAATGACATGGGAGAGTATGAATCTATGAGTGAAGATGAGTACAATGCTTTGAACAAGGTCGCCACAATGCAAAGTGCTCAAGAAGAAGAAAGTGAGATCTATTGTGATGGCGACAACAAAGACCCTTCCTTGGTTGTGGCAAGAGCTTTAACCACCAATGTTCAAGTAGAAGAAGACCAAAGATGCAACTTGTTTCACACAAGCGGGTCAATGGAAAGTCCATCAAGGTCATCATAGATGGTGGAAGTTGCCACAACCTAGCGAGCAAAGAACTTTGTGATAAGCTCAACTTGAAGTTCAAGAAGCACCCATCCTTACCATGTGCAATGGTTGAGTGATACCGGAGCCGTCAAGATTCAACACATGGTGCAAGTGTCCTTCAAGATTGGAGCCTATGAAGATACGGTTGATTGTGATGTTGTGCCTATGAACGTTTGTCACTTACTCCTTGGGCGTCCATGGCAATTTGACAAGGGTGCTATGCATGATGGACGAACAAACTACTATAGCTTCAAGAACAACGACAAGACCTTCGTCCTTCGTCCCATGACACCAAGTCAAGTCATCGCCGACAACGCCAAGACCATTGCAAGGGCACAACAAGATCGTTCGTCTAGTGAGATGAGTGGTGAGCGAGAGACCACCAAAAGTGAGTGAGAGCCACAAGCCAAATGAGTGTGACACTTCAAAGAGAGTTCCCACAAAACTTACACTATTTGCCACAAAGAGAGAGATGAGGGAGTTGAGAGAAAACCCATCCACCCTACACTATGTGCTCATATGCAAGGGTGAAGTTTCTATGACTAACACTTCACAAACCTTCCTCCTTCTTTGTTGTCTCTTTTGAAGGACTTTGAAGATGTCTTCCCTCAAGAGTGCCACCGGGACTACCTCCTCTACGCGGAATCGAGCACCGCATCGACCTTGTTCCCGGCGCACCGCTACCAAACCGCGCTCCTTACCGCACCAACCCCGAAGAAACAAAGGAGATCGAGCGGCAAATACAAGAACTTCTTGCCATGGGACACATCCGCGAGAGCTTGAGTCCGTGTGCCGTGCCCGTCATCTTGGTACCCAAGCACGACAACACTCTTCGCCTTTGCATGGATTGTCGCCCCATCAACGCCATAACCGTTCGGTATCGCCATCCTATCCCTCGACTTGATGATATGCTCGATGAGCTTTGTGGTTCCGCTATATTCTCCAAAATTGATCTTAAAAGTGGATATCACCAAATACGCATGTGTGAAGGTGATGAATGGAAGACCGCATTTAAAACTAAGCTTGGTCTTTATGAGTGGCTCGTCATGCCATTTGGTCTTTCCAATGCACCTTCTACTTTATGCGTCTCATGAATCATGTTTTGCGTCCTTTTATTGGCAAATTTGTTGTGGTATACTTTGACGACATCCTTATTTATAGCAAGTCTTTGGAAGAGCACACTTCTCATGTTGCTCAAGTTTTGTTGGTTCTTCGCAATGAAAAGCTTTATGCAAATCTTTCTAAGTGCACTTTTGCCACCAACAAACTTGTTTTCTTGGGTTTTGTTGTTTCTTCGGATGGAGTTGAAGTTGATGATGCCAAGATACAAGCAATTCGGACTTGGCCTTTTCCGACATCACTTGAGGAGTTGAGACGTTTTCTTGGTTTTGCCGGATTTTACCGCCGTTTCATCAAGGATTTTTCCACAATTGCTTGCCCCCTCCATGAACTTACAAAGAAGAATGTACCTTTCATTTGGGGCAATGCACATGATTTTGCTTTCAATGAGCTCAAACGGTTATTAACCGAAGCACCACTCCTTGCCCTTCCGGATTTCTCTAAGACATTTGAGATTGAATGCGATGCAAGTGGATTGGGCATTGGTGGAGTGCTTATGCAAAATGGTAGACCCATCGCATACCATAGTGAGAAACTAGATGGAGCTCGCTTGAATTACCCCATTTATGACAAAGAGTTATTTGCTTTGGTTCGTGTTTTGGATGTGTGGCAACATTACCTTCGTCCTAAGGAATTTGTCATTCATTCCGACCATGAATCCTTGAAATATTTGAAAAGTCAAACAAATTTGAACAAAAGACATGCTAAGTGGGTTGAGTTCATTGAGTCTTTCACTTTTGTAATCAAATACAAGAAAGGTAAAGACAATGTGGTCGCGGATGCTCTATCCCGCAAGGCCAACCTACTTACACGTCTTGACATTAGTGTTTGGGTTTGGATGAGATTAAAGAGTTGTATGCTACCGATGCTTTCTTTGGAGACATTTTCGCTCAATGTTCGGAGCACAAAGGAATTGGTGATTTCTATTTGCACAAAGGTTTCTTGTTTAAGGCTAACAAACTATGTATACCCGAGTCTTCGCTTCGTTTGGTCCTTTTGAAGGAATCTCATGGAGGACACTCATGGGTCACTTTGGACGCGACAAGACCTACGCCATGCTCGCCACCAACTACTATTGGCCAGAATGAAGCGTGATGTGGAACGCCTAGTTCGACGATGTTCTACATGTCTCAAAGCTAAGTCTACTCTAAACTCTCATGGTTATACACACCTTTGCCTATTCCACATCACCCATGGTCCGATATAGCTATGGATTTTGTCTTAGGACTCCCACGCACTAAAACAAACAAGGATTCCATCTTTGTCGTCATTGATCGCTTCTCTAAAATGGCACACTTTATACCTTGCAACAAGAGCGACGATGCTTCACACATTGCTACTTTGTTTTTCAGGGAAATCGTCCGTCTTCATGGAGTGCCAAAGACCATTGTGTCGGATCGTGACACCAAGTTCGTGAGCTATTTTTGGAAGACTTTGATGGCCAAGATGGGAATCAAGCAACTATTCTCCACCGCATACCACCCTCAAACCGATGGCCAAACCGAAGTGGTGAACCGAAGCCTATCTACACTCCTTCGTGTGTTGATCAAGCCTAACTTGAAGAATTGGGAAGAGTGCATCCCACACGCCGAGTTCGCCTACAATCGAGCACTTCACCGCAAACAAAGAGAACACCCTTCGAGATCGTCTATGGCTCCAACCCCTACACCGCGCTCGACATGCTACCACTTCCACTCCGTGAGCAAGTTAACATGGACTTCGACAAGCGAGCCGCGTACATGAAGAAGCTCCATGAGGAAACAAGAACTACGCTTGAGAAGCACAACAAAGACCATGCTACGAAGATGAACAAACACAAGCGCGCCATGATATTTGAAGAAGGAGACCTTGTGTGGCTACACCTTCGCAAGATCGCTTTCCGGATGCAAGGAAGTCCAAGCTTCACCCTCGTGGAGATGGACCTTTCAAGGTTCAAGCGCATCAACGACAATGCTACAAGATCGACATCTCCACACCAAACACTTGGTCCATGACACCTTCAACGTCGCCGACCTATCGCCATACCTTGGAACATCAAGCGATGAGGACGACCAAGAGTCGAGGACGACTCTTTTCCAAGGGGGGGGGGAGATGATGTAGCCCGACCTACGTCTCCTACAACAAGTGGCCCAATGACAAGAGCAAGAGTCAAGGCACTTCATGATAAGGTGAACTCGCTCCTATCCATGTGTGATCTCGATACTCCTTTGAATGGCTTGCTACTTCATTCCGATACCTTGTGCATACTCAGGCATGACCCTCTTGAAGATCTCCAAGGAAGTGTAGAAGTTGGACAAGAATCGAGCCAAGAAGACGAAGGAGAAGGAGAGAAGAATGGGAACAAGTCCCAGGCGGCGGTACTACCGCCGGTGGCGGCGGTACTACCGCCCCAGAACCAGCCGAGCCAGACGCGTCCCCACCGGAATCCAGCCGAGCCAGAAGAAGCTGGGCGGTACTACCGCCCACCGGGCGGTACTACCGCCGAAGCCACCGCCGAAATCAGCCCTCTGTTCGTTCGCCCGGCAGCTCCAGCGGTACCGTAGCGGTACTACCGCCGGCCAGCGGTACTACCGCTGCAGTTGACTTCGAAAAGCAGAGCGAGGCCTGCCCAGCGGTACTACCGCTGGCTCCAGCGGTACTACCGCTGCGGCGGGAACCTTTGGCTGAGGACCCTGTCTCCTCACTTATCCACCCTATCCCACCTAGACTATAAATAGAATCTCCCCATCTAGATCTAGGGTTAGACTATGATTTGGAACTAAAGTAGAGCCTTGCTCCTTCTTCTCAAAGTGTCTCTTTCCTCCTATGGAGATGAATCAAGACCTCCACATGTGGAATGAACCAAGGCCTCCTCTTGAGGAGAAGATCCCTGCGTGGATACCAAGGCTCCGCTTGTAGTTGCGATTACTTGCTAATCTTCCATCTTTAGGTGGCTAGGTTGGATTGGTTGGATTGACCAATTGGGCAAACAATCCTAAGAGTAAGGTGTGCTTGGGAGAGGAGGATTGGGGGCTGCCCTCGGGATTTGTTACCAGTCGATTCTTGCCGGGTTGCTACTTGCTATTTACCCTTTTGTGTTTGATTTCCCCTCTTTGTGTTCATCGTTCTTCGCGTGTTCTTCGTGTTCATCTTTCCCCGCACAAATCCGTGAAAATCGGGACCTGCCCGCATCATCATCTCTTCACAACCACCGTCTCATGCCATTGACAATCCCACGTTTCCATTACCTGTTGGTTAGGGATGGTGGGTAGATCGCAGACGGTTAGGGGGTGTTGCACCATCTCCAGGTGGATAAATAAGATAGTGGTGATCATGGTTCTCCAGGCGAAGGCCCTGCCTTACCTTGTCTGTCGAGGAACCCTGATTCACCTCCATCTGTTGTATTCTAATACTTCGGGTGAAAACCAAGGTCCTTTGCTGGAATGACAGTGTCTTGAACGTCCCTCCCTCCTTGGAGGCGTTGTTCTAGGAGGCCGCACCGCCGGTTGGCGCGCGAGATGGTGGCGCACAGACTTGGCTCTAGAGGATGGAACCTAGGTGTGCCGGCAAAGTTCTAGTGTGGCTACGTTGGGTGGCATGGGTAGCGGACTCGGCGTCGTGACGTCTTGGAAGCATCGGGGTACTTGACTAGTATCAACTGATGGCTGCGGACGAATGTTGCAACATGCAAGGGATGAGGCTATATGTGGTGGACTGGCGGTGCATCGTTTAGGATGCGAGTGGTGATCGGTGATTCTTGGGCCTTGGCACCATCGGCGGTGCGAGGCCAGCGATCCACGGCACCTTTCTTCCCAAAAACAGCAGCGGCCCAATTCTGCCCTTTTCTGCAGAATTGGATTCTCTGTTCCTGTCGCCGGGAATGTGTCTTGTGCGCTTGTGTGGATGGCATCTAGGGTGTGGTTGTTTTGTGGCGTCGGTTGTAATGTCTTCCTAGCAGTTGTTGGTTGTGGCCTTGTCTTGACTGCTCAATTGTTTCGGCTTACTCTTAGGTTTGTACAGTTGCAACTTTTTGTTTATATTAATGCATCGAGACAACAAGCTTTGTGTTTTCTCAAAACAAAACAAAAAAACAGATTTGGTTAATACTTTTGTTCAGATGCATAATTTTTGTTGATCTCTGTTTTCTTTGAAAAAAATCTGGAGCCTAAGGCTTAATTCTGATGCATTTGGTCTCAACTCTCAAAAATTAAGCTTTTTTGTATAACTATTATAGAGCAGAGCCATATTATTTTTGTTATCACTTTTTTTGGTAGCACCTACGTATTCAAGCACCTCGTAGTACAACTTCATGGAAACTCTATCCGTTCTAGCTGATGATGAATCCAGGCATCTTTTCACTGCATACAAACCAAATGTGTCAATATGTTTCAATTTCCATTGGGTTAAGAAATTTCATACGTCATATTGGGCTGTTTCTCGTGTTAGCTGCCTTTTCCTTTTCAGCTTGATCTTTTCTTTTCATTTATTAATCTGAGAAATTATGCCAGCTTAGTAAGTTGGCCTTGTTTTCCTTAACCTTTGTATAATAGGAAAAAAAATCTTGTTGACAACAGTCTTGTCTAATGTGGTATCGTGTTGCAACTGGTTAATACAGGTCCCGAAGTCAGTTCAGAAATCATACTCGGCTATAATGATCTACCGATCCGAATCTCTCGGTGTTTCAGCTAGTTGAAGGTATTCAATTTACCCTTCAATGTGACTTTTGTAAATTCGAGGGTACATCACATTTCCGTTCAACTGAAAGAGAAATATGTTACTTTTAATGAACAAGAGCACAAACACACAAATGGGTGCATATAAGCGAGGTGTGAAGTCATATTACCACCATCACCAGTTGCCTTATAAGACAACAGAAACCTCCAGTTTTGTACGAAACTGCCTTAGGCCCCGCTTGGAATATGTGTAAAATTAGTGTGGCCATTGGTATTTAGCTCAACTTCGAACTAAATACAGGTGACCATGCTATTTTTACATCCATTCCAAACAGCCCCTTACAATCAAACCTCGAGTTTACTGGAAATGTAAATAAGAGACAACACACCTGCCGAAATGTGCACGCTAAATCTTACAACTTTATGTTTAAACCCCTTTGCTTCCGTAATATCTATTACTTTTGCTCGTATTGCTTCTATGTTACCAAATAATACTACTAATTACTTTCTTAACCATAGATTATGAGCTACCGCAATACCAAACTAGTAAATTGTAAGTCGGCTCTTTTAGGCCAATGTTCAGTTCAGAGTGTAAGTTGTGAATCTTTATTGATGTTCTGTTTTGGCAGGTGGATAGACTATGCTAGCCGAAACCTGGTAGCGTTTTTACTGTAGACAGTGGAGGCCATAATAAGCAGGTAACAGTTTTGCTATAGGGAAGTTATACCTTTACTGGACAACTGACATAAGCCGATGATTCAACCCAAAAGCATCTGGACTAGCTGAATAGGCGCTTTGCCACGCGGCCTGCATGGCGTTCTGGCATCGCGTGGCCGGTACATTCGTAGGCGCTTTGTTTTAGGGCACTGCGGTGCGCCTGTGTTTAATTGTTTTGTTATAGGGCACTGCGTTGCGCCTGTGTTTAATTGTTTTGTCCTGATGGCACTTGTAGATGAAAAAGGTGGCCGATGTGGTCTATGCAGGAGAGGTGTGCTTGGGGGGCCAAGGTACCAGTTAAGAGTATGGCACTCCAAGGTACCAGTGTAAACAAAATGGAGAAAATATTTTTTTCGAGAAAACGCAAAAAGCTTTTGCGTTTTATTTCATTGAATAGGAGAAGAGTTGTTACAACAGTTCATGCCTAGGTAGGCAACAGGGAATCACATAAGGAAATGGAATCACATAAGGACGATATATGAGCTTCTTTTGATCTAGATAACACAGTAACTGGCAAGTCACCTGAACTTGTAAGAAAAAAAAACTCTATGAAGTATGAAGGTGCGAGTGTTTGATCTTGTTGCTAAATCTTGCATTCTTTGTAATGAATTGGATCTGGCTGAGAGCTACCACAATCTGAACCAATGTTGGTTCTCTTGTACATATCTTCAATATAGATACAGTTTACTGATATAACAGAGAACACCATTCTGATCATAGTTGTAAGCGATAACATTGTCCACACCGAGTCCACCATCCTTCTTTGAGCACATGTCTTTCCCAGACGAGCCGCGTTGTCTTTCTCTTGTTGACAACAAATTCATGCTAAATATATAAAGATTTATGATGTGGCCTTAGCTATAGCTACTTGTTTCCATCCAGAATGTAAGGTACTACTCCCTCCGTATCAAAATATAAGACTTTCTTGTCTTTTTGTGTTTGTCTAAATTCGTTACTAAATGAGTGAATCAACACACTAGACCGTGTCTACATATGTATGAATCTATCTATACTTCTATACTACTATTATGTATGAATCTATCTATACTTCTATACTTCTATACTACTATTAAAAGAGCAAACTTGTGTTGATACATTAAATCTGAGCCTCCAATATTTGGCCAACGGTTCAGATTGCTCCAATGTTTGACAACTCAATACATCTTTTCGTTTCGTGATAATTACGGGATTTGCCACCGCTAAAAACAAAACGTTCCTTTCTATGCCACCATGGCCGCAGTAAGCTCGCCGGACGTGCGCTCCTCGGCCTCCTCGCCCACCCTGCCGTCGGCCACCACATCGCATCCTTTCCAGTTCCACCATGGCGTGGCACCGCGCGCGGGAGGTGGAGTTCAGCTGCACCACCATGCCGTCGTACCCGTAGTCCTTCTACGGTCTCTTCCCTTTCAAGGGCCGAGGCGGGCGCGACTACGGCGGAGCAGGAGGCCGTGGCGAGTACGGAGGCCTGGACACCGGCGCTGCCACTATGGCGCGGGCGTTCAAGATGATGAGCGCCGACGTCAAGTCCGGTGTGGCCACGGCGACATCACCTCCGCAGATGGTGGCGTGGATCCTGGGCCGTAGCCTTGAGGGCCTCCGGCCGCTGCCCGCTGCTCGTTACCGACTCGCCGTTCCCGGTCGTGCCGGAGGACTGCAGCAACGAGCGTGTAGACGCAGAGTGCGACGACTTCATCCCGGAGTGCTAGCTAGCTCGGCCGTAGGCAGCGTAGCTCGATCCCGCCGGCCGGCGGCGGCGTTGTGTTCTGCTAGCTAGCTTTCCTTGCATCCGCGTCGAGTGTTATGTGTGCATACGTGCTGCGTGGATCGTGTGGTGCTAGACTACCGGTGGTGCCCGACTGGCCGCATGGATCGTGTGGAGTAGAAACGAATTCGTGTTAAGGTCCATTTGGACTTTGGATATCCAGTATTACGGCTGACTGGATTTGGGTGGATTTCAATTCTGTGAAATATAGCATGGATTGGAGCTGGACCACACCACGTGAGATTGGATATAGATTAGGCTTATTAATTATCAGCGCACGAATCTTTCAGTTTTACTTTTTGTAGTCGGATTTGTAATAAGTAGCTCATGATGTCACTAAGTTTGGCTCCCGAAACAAAGTTTTTTATTTGTTTGGCTCCCGAAACAAAGTTTGGCTCCCGAAACAAGGTTAAGTGTGTGGGTTGGGACGATGGCGTGAAAAACCGGAGGAATAAGAAATATTATTATTTCAAACAAATGCGCCTATATGACTACATGTCGATCAGCACAAAATTCATAGACAAAAGCTTTCAAGAATGGACCGAGCGCACGCGCTTTGAGAATTTCATCCCTAAAGCCGAGATCCGAGCTGAGACCTTCAACAAGACAATGATGCACGCACGCCGACATCCGGGGCCAAGACCTTGGATGCGTCGAAGATATCCTACATAGATGTGCATATACATCACCTGCGATGAGACACGATAAGGTGCTCGGCTGTCTAGAAAAAAAGTTGTCAACATATTGTGTATCTCGACGCATATATTGTTGAGTCATGGTAGAGACGTGCGTTGCACGTGCACATATACTAGTACTATTAAAAGAGCAAACTTGTATTGTGTTGTGTTGATACATTAAATCATACGCGTTCAATATAAATCTATGGTCCAGATCGCAACTCAACACAAATCATCAAAATCCCGAAACGGTATTTGGCTATTTGCTCTTATGGTCCCGAGAGATCGCCATGGCAGGAGCCGCGCCGGCGGCCGTATGAATACCTCCATACGGAAGTCGAGTAAATTAGACCGAGCGAGAGCCGCGAGCGTAACTATCGCTATAAGGAAAAACAGATCGAACCTGAACTGATCGACTGAACACGCACGCCTCGCCTCCCTCGTCTCGTCGGCTCCTCCAGTCCTCTCGCCTCCACGTACGCCGACAACTCCCACATCCTCTAATCACGGCGATGATGGAGCGCCGGTCTCGCGAAGCAAATCGGTATCTCATGCTCCATTAAGTTGCTTCACACCTTGTATATATTCCCCACGGCATGTTCTTATTTGTTCGATCTACTCGCCCAACCCTCACTCGATCCGGTCCTGAGAGTGAACACAGGTGGAGGAAGGGGAATAGGGGGGTTGGAGGAAGGGCTCCGGTGGGCTGCCGACAAGGGGATTGCCGATTTGCTATTGCCGGCAGTGTCAGGCTGTCAGCTGGCTGTCCTAGGGAAAACCGGCGACAAGCAGGGGGATTGTTGGTGCGTTGCTTTTGCTGCATTCTCATGGCAAGTGGCAGCAACAACCAGTCAAGCTTCGATCATCCAGATGTCGTTTCCTTTGACAAATATAGTTTGCTGTGTGAATTGAACATTGTCATTCGTTCCTGATATGTTATGTTTCTACGTACTGAGCATTTATTGATTTTGTAAATAATGATGCTTTTGTAACAGTAATTGCTTTTGTAATATCAAAAAATTATCTGTGTATAGGGCCCTTTTTTCTTTCTTGCACGGGGCCCCTGAAATGTCAGGCCGGCCCTGGGGCCCTTCTAGCTGCAAGGAAGTGGGGGCGACACGCGGGGACTGCCGGCGGCCGAGAAGCCGGGGCGGCGCGCGCGGCTGCCGCCGGCGAGGAAGGCGGGGCGACGACGTGGCCTGCCGGCGGTGAGGAAGGCGGGGCGACGACGTGGCCTGCCGCCGGCGAGGAAGGCGGGGCGACGACGTGGCCTGCCGGCGGTGAGGACTGAGAAGCGGGTCGCGAGGTCGGGACAGTTGCGCGTGGGTTTGCCGTGGAGCAGGTGGTTATGGTTGGTTTCTGTTTCTCCCTATCTCCTGAACCACACGCGCACGGCAACAACACGCCTCCATCACCTTCTCTGCGCCCTGAGGATGCCGCCCGCCGCCCCTCTTTGGTCACCGGCGCTGCCCGCTGCCGCACATCATCGCTGTCGTTTTGCCTATGAAGTTCTGAATCTGAAGCCTGAATCTTTCACGTCAAATTCAGTTAAGTGTAATCCATCCATATGTTTTTCTGCACAAACACCAGCCCAGCCCATTGACATTTGCCTCGGTTTCCTCATAGCAGATCACGAGTTCGAATCCTGGATTGCAAATTTTCCATTATTTTTCGTCCAGCAGTAGGGCCGCACCCAACATCACATCTTCAGCCCATCGCCTGCTGCTTCCCGAAGCTATCCGCTGCCCACGCGTGCCAGATCCAGCCCATGTCCTTCTATTTTGCCAATTATGGCTATATGCATAACTTTTTTGTATAACGCCAAATGCAGCAAATTATATTTTATAATTATCAGAAAAATGTGATTTTTCTTAATATGACATCCATGATCATGTTTGTATCATCTAGCTTGTAGTTTAGTGGTCTTTTGCATTATTATCTAAATAACTAAATATGGAATATGTGGGATATTAATATAAATGATGTTTGTATTACATTTAATTTGTATAGATCACCCATGACTTATTGACATGTTAATCAACATTTAACTTGATGGTGGAAAAGTAACTGAAACCTCTTAATTAATTGTTGTGATTCTCATTCCATTTAATTTAGCTTAAGTTGCATGTTTCACGCTGACGACTCTAAAGCTCATCCTTCCTTCTTGCGGGTGTAGCTTCGGGGTGCGCCACATGAATTCCGCTGGTTCGAGGGCTTATTCCGCGACAGCAGCAATGAGAATGGCGTCAACTTCATTTCCACTGCCTACTCCATGCACTCTTTCTCTTCCCCTCTATATGTAGGTAATGATGATCTAGTCGGTGTCGTTATTGAAGGTCGTGCTTAAGGATATGGGTGTGATATTTAGGATATGACATAATTTGTTACGAGAAGCCGCCCAATGAGCACGTCTTTATCGCCGTGCACCAGTTCCGTTGGCTTTTTGTCTAAGATTTGAATGCTACATGATAGGTATTTTCCTACTTATAAATTGCCTCCATTTAATTGTGAAAACTTGTGTTGCACGTACATGTCAAGTAGTCTATATACAACTATTAAAAGAGCAAACATGTTCGGGATACATTAAACGGAAAATCTAATCAGCAGGCGCCTTACCTTTGCAAAACGCGACAGACTGCGGCGAGCCGTTCATACGCGAACGGGAGGGTCAGATTTTCCGTGCTAGACCGCGTTTGGATCGATCTGTCCATACGCGTTGACCATATCCACTCTCACCTTTCCCTTTCCCTGCTACAGCCCGAGAGGCGAGAGGAGGAGGAAAGGGCGGAGCTCTGTTCCCTCGATCCGCCGCCGGCTAGACCGCCTCGTGTCAGAGGCGCCTCTTGCGTCGTTCGTCTCCCATAGGCACTAGCCAGCAGCGGCCGGCCGCGGTCGTCGCCCTTGCCCAAGGCCAGCATGGCCTCGCGCCGAGCAGCAGCTGCATCTCCTTTGCCTCATCTCCACTCGTGGGTCGACGGCTCCGGCCAGACCGCCTCGGGTCGGGAGTCCGCCGCCATCCCTGCATCAAGGCGCTCCTCGTGTCGTCGTCTCCCTTTGCCTCTTATGGACAGCGGCCTGTTGCGCTCGTCGCCCTTGTCCAAGGATGGAAGGCCTCGCGCGGGGCTGCAGTCGCGCCTCCCTTTGCCTCTTCTCCACTCGTGGGTCGTGTGGGGACCCCGGACTAGCTGTCCGAAATACCCGATTATGCTTAACACACCGATCCCATGATCAGTCTGTCATTGCACATAATCCGAACTGAATACCAAAGTTTACATCCATTACAATACCGAATAAAAGTCTTACACATATGGTCATTTAGACCAAGTCTTACATAGGTGCCTTCATGGGCCAATTCACATTATTCAGCGGAAGCTACGACGTAGTGGACCAACACATACTAACAACGACCCGACAGGCAGCTGACTTATGGAGATCCCTAGTTCGCATAGAAGTCGCCATACTCCTCTTTGGCGTAGTGCTCCTCGAAATCTGGCTAAGACAATAGCCAGGGACGAAACCAATATGAGTACATTTGATTGTACTCGCAAACTACCCCCGAATGAACATGCACTAGTTTTACTTTTATTTAATAATACTCTTTATTTCTTGAAAACATCTCTATATCTTTATTGAAAAAGGGGTAAGAAGGATTTTATAACTTTCTCCAATAAATCACCATTTTATTTATTTCTCCAAAACTCCTCATTTTTCCGGCCATAACCCTTCATGGTCACTTTACCTCCAACAACCTCATACCGATCCGTTGGTATAGTTGTATGAAACATTCTCCACTTCACTTTCTTTTAAAACTTAAACTTTTCAAAAACTTGCACATGGTCTTAGGACAGCCTCCCAACTGTCCATATCCGAGGACTCGGCTATTCAAATAGTTTTACACTCTGCAGAGGTAGCACGCTTTTCCCACATCCATCCGGTAACTCATCGTGTCAGCCACGTCCCGCCATACAAGGTGTATGCGAAGTTGAGTCACCGACCGTAGCCTGTCCTTTGCTCATGCTAGTATAGCACCCTGCCGCTATGACACTTTCCATCGACACTCATTCCAGCCCGTCGGAACTAAGTGTGAGGACTCATAGTTCTGCCCGGCGACCCAAAGTGGCGTCTTCAATCCTCTATCTCCAATTTATTCATACCAGTCCGTCGCATTCTTCTCTTTAGAGGACCCAGCTCAGGGGTAGGTCACCGAACCATCCCCTCATGGAACGGAGTCATCTCCGTTGTTGAGGCATCCCATACTAATACGAGCAAATTATATGACTACGCCCTTTTCCATATGTGGGTAAATGTGGTCGCACAGGTAAGATTGGTCGTCATAGTACTAGGACACAATGTGCATTTTTCATAAACATCACCATTCTCCATATCTTCACTTCAACACCGACATATCAGCATTCCACATCCATACAAGTATTTTCAAAGGAGTTTTGAATAAACATTATTTTTCCCATCCTATAGTTTTTAAATAACTATCTTATATTTCTACATATGGTGTCAAAATAGTTTCTCACATGTTTTGAAAAGGGTTTTCAAAATTCTTGCTTCTTATGAATAAACCATTTGGACTAAGTAGATGCATATATATTAGAGGTGCAAGCTCAGAGAGTAGCTTGCCTTGCTCATCAAAGTGACCCTGGTCTTGTTCTTCTGGTTCAACAAATTCTCCCTCCTCGATAATCCCGGCAACGCTATCGTCTACTTGTCAAACAAACAGATACAAACAATCACTATACTACTCAATCAAACATCACAACATTACAATCTTGAATGCTATAAATAGCCACTGCACACACCAAGCAACACAATTTGGTTTCAATTTAATTGAATTAACCACTATTTATTTATGTCTTAAATATGGCAGAAACTAGTTGAACATGTTTAATTGCATAACTCAAGTTCTGTTGGTCACAAAAATACAAACTAAATTTCTACGGAAAGCTACTGATGTGTAGAAGACAACCCAATTTGATTTGGATTAATTGGAGTTACCAAACTCCCTACACAATTGTTTTAATCCAGAAGCTTAATAATTAAGTTTTAGTTACTGCCTAAGTTCTATTGATCATAAAATTAAATCCTTTTAGGGGTAAATAGCACTGAGTAATTTTGATCTAACAAAATTGGTCCTTACTCATTTGGGTTAAGCATTAAACATCTATAATTGTTTTAGTTCAGAAGGGTTTACTAATTTTAGTCTAATGCCAAACAATTACTATTGCACAATTAATTCTACCAAAATTAGGGAAGCTAATAGATCACAGTACCAAGCTAACAAAATTGAATTGGAATTATTTGGGTCAATATATCATCAGAAACAAACAAGTTTAGGTTTTAAACCTTTGTGGCATTTTAATAATACACATTTATTATTAATCGAAATGAGATGAAACCACTTGGGTTGGTTAAAAATTTCATAAGCTTTCCAGAACATTTTGATTTGATTTATTTGGACATATATTTCTCGAGATATTGAATTTCAAAGTTGGTTCCAGTACCGAAATTTCAGAGAAATTTAAATTAGAAAAACATGCTGTTCTGGATAATGTTGAGGATCCTGACGGGTGGGGTCCACTCGTCAGTGACTCAACCGAAACGTCTCGCGCGCTGGATAATGTTTAAAAAACTGACAGCGGGGTCCACGCATCAGCGGCACATCTAACTGAAGCGGTACGCACCGTGGATCTAAGATCCAACGGCCTACAGAGGCCACGAACGGCGACGACCTAAAACGGGCGGCGCCGCCATGCCAGCGATGGCGAGGGTGGACGGGGGGCACCTGGGGTGGTTAGCGACGGTGGAGACGACGGCGTTCGATGGCGGAGAACTTGGGGAGGCTCGGGAGGTGAGTTGCGCTTGATGGGGACGGCCCGAGCGTCGGCGGTGATCTCCTCTGCTTCCACGGGCACGTTCCAGCTCCGACGAGGTCCTAGCGAGGCTCCTGTGCACGATACAGAGGGGAAACAAGAGCGTGTGAGTGCGGTGATGATGGAGAAGAGAGTTCAGGCCAGAGAGAAGAGAAAAGGGGAGAGACACGGCACGGCCGTGGTCGACGTCCACCTTCTTCTCCGGCAGCGCTTGGCCGTGGTCGACCAAGGCAGCAAGGGCTGCAACTACGGGCTCGCCCTCCTGGCGGTGCACGAGGGAGTGTGGATCAAGGGCTAGGCAGTGGTGGAGTGAGGGGAGAATGCGAGGGCGGGGTGAGCTTATAAGCTCGAGGTTCGGTCCATGGTGGTCGTCGTTCACGTGAGGTCCAGAGAGGGGGAGAGCTTGCCATTGGTTGTCTGGGGTGTGCGGGCACGTCGACAGACGGCGTTAGGGGCCAGTGGAGCGAGAATGCGTGCGTGGAGACGAGCTGCGCAAGCTCGAAGGGCTACGACCGTGAACACGCCGACGGCGTTCGATGGTTGCAGGCGTCAGGGATGACCTCAATCGGCGATGCCACTATGTCTAGGAGACTGCGGGGAGGCTAGGGAATGGCTGGGAGGTACAGCGGTGACGAACGGTGCAGTGGAGCGCGGCGTTCATCATCGATGACCTAGCTCCGGTACGGCCCACGGCGAGCACGGGAGCGAGCTGGCACATGTGTGAAGCTTCGGTGGCGATCCTATCCAGTCCTACTGAAGCGGAAGAGCAAGGGAGAGAGAGTGGGCACGCGCTGGTCCAGCTCCGTCTCCCTCGTCCTCCACCACAGTGGCGGCCTCGGCGGCATGGGCGCGAGCTCCCCCATGGCGGCGACTGCTCTGGGTCAATGAGCACGTTTTCTTCGGGCTCCAGTGAGTGAGAGAGGTGAGAGGGAGCAGGTGGAGCAAGTGGTGCCAGGGATTCAACCAATTTCGATCGAAATCGATCGATTTGAATTCGGATTTGGGGAAGAACTCGAAGTTGATCACCAGGTGTTCGACAGAAGTTCTGACCCAAATCCAAATCAAATTTCTTTGAATTATTTTCATAATTTGCTTCTTATACAATTATAAGGATTTGTGGTGCTGTTTTGCTATTTATTTTGTATTTGTAACATAGTACATTTTGTGATTTAAAGAAGATAAAGAAGGATATTGAATTTTAAATTTAGGTTTTTGGGAATTATTTTTGGAGAGGGAAAAGTTATTGGATAAATTGAGTGTGATCATAATATCACTCCTCTGAAGTTTGGGGTGAAAGAAAATTAATCTCTCGCTTGGAGAAATTGTGTGACACTTGTCACATGATTTTATTGTTTTAGCTTTTTCTTTTATTTCTTTGTTTTTCCAAGTTTTTATCTAAAGCAAACAATCAACACAAGCAATTAAGACAATCAACATATATAAAACCACAAAAGTTTTTGTTGGCCCACATTTTTGAGTAATAATTTCTTATTATAATTTTGGGATGTTACAGATCCTTCCCCCCTTAAAATAAATCTCGTCCCGAGATTTGCTAGGTTTGGGTTTTAAGGAGGTTTGGGAATTCGCTTCTAAGATAGTCTTCACGTTCCCAAGTTGCTTCTTCTTCGGAGTGGTTAGTCCACTGGACTTTGTAGAACTTGATCGCACGCCTCGGGTAAGACGAACATCTTCGTCGAGAATTTTGACGGGTCTCTCGCGATAGGTCAGATCATGATTCAGGTCGATGGAGAGGTGGTCGATGTTCTTGAAAACGTCGGGCTTGTCGGGAACTTCAAGACACTTCCGGAGCAAGGAAATGTGGAAGACATCGTGAAATTCCGATAACTCTGGGGGCAACTCTAGCTGATATGATACTTCTCCTCGACGAGCAATGATCTTGAAGGGTCCAATATATCTTGGTGCTAATTTCCCTTTGACATGGAATCGCTGCATCCCCTAGAGTGGTGTCACTCGGAGATAGACATAATCTCCGACACTGAAGGTGACTTCGCGACGCTTGGGATCAGCGTAGCTCTTCTGACGGGATTGGGCAGTCTTGAGACGCTCGCGGATAAGTTGGACTGTTCTTCAGCTTCACGGAGGGTATCTGGTCCAAACAACTTGCCTTCTCCGGTGTCGGACCAATTCAGGGGCGTACGACACTTCTTGCCGTAAAGTGCTTCAAACGGGGCCATTTGCAGACTAGACTGATAGCTATTGTTGTAGGAGAACTCTGCAAACGGAAGGCAATCTTCCCATTTGGAACCATAAGATAGAACACATGCACGAAGCATGTCCTCTAATATCTGATTCACTCGCTCGGTTTGGCCTCCGGTCTGGGGATGATAAGCTGTGCTAAAAGCTAGCTTGGTTCCGAGGGCTTCGTGAAGAGATTTCCAGAATCTTGAGGTGAACCGCGTGCCTCTATCAGATACAATCTTCTTAGGCACACCGTGCAGGCTTACTATTCTGGAAATATACAAGTCCGCCAGTTGTGCTCCGGTGTGAGTGGTCTTGACAGGAACAAAATGGGCAAACCTTGGTCAGTCGATCAACGATGACCCAGATTGAATCATGGCCTCGGTTGGATCTTGGAAGTCCGGTAATAAAGTCCATTCCAATTTCATCCCACTTCCACTCAGGAATTTTCAAAGGTTGAAGCAATCCAGCGGGTCGCTGATGTTCAGCCTTGACTCGCTGACAGATATCACACTTGGCTACAAAAGAACCAATCTCTCGCTTCATTCCGTGCCACCAAAATCTCTCACGAAGGTCTTGGTACATTTTTGTCCCACCGGGATGGATTGAATAAGGGGTCTCATGGGATTCCTTCAGGATTAACTCCTTAAGCTCCTTAACATTAGGCACACAGATATGACCCTTAAATCTCAGCACTCCTTCAGCATCTTCGGTAAAACCGGGTGCTTTATCGAGAGAAATCTTCCTCTTAATTCCTTCAATGCTTTCATGATCCTTTTGGGTTTCCTTGATTTGATCCATCAGGGTTGGTGTTAACTCTAGATTGGCCAGATAACCATGTCTAACAAGCTCCAGTCCGAAATCTTCGAACTCTTTGAACAAGGCTGGTTGTTCGCCTTGGACTAAGGCATTTAGGGTACAAGGCTTACGACTCAGGGCATCGGCAACTACGTTAGCCTTTCCGGGGTGATAATGGATCCCGATATCATAATCCTTGATTAATTCCATCCCTCTCCTTTGTCGCAGGTTCAACTCCATCTGGGTGAAGATATACTTCAAGCTCTTGTGATCCGTATAGATCTCGCAGCGATGTTCCACAAGATAGGGACGCCACGTCTTAAGAGCAAGAAAAACAGCAGCTAACTCCAGATCATGGGTTGGGTAATTTTCTTCATGCGGTCGCAACTGTCGGGACAGATACGACACAACCTTGCCTTCTTGCATCAGAACGCAACCAAGTCCGAGGCGTGATGCATCGCAATACACGTTGAAACTCTTGGTGACGTCTGGCATGATCAAGACTGGGGTTGAAGTCAGTCTCTTCTTTAGTTCTTGGAAACTATCTTCGCACTTCTGGGTCCATTCAAATTTCTTGTCCTTCTTCAACAATTGAGTCATAGGCTTGGCTATGCTGGAGAATCCTTCAACGAACTTGCAGTAATAACCCGCTAGTCCGAGAAAGCTTCGGATTTCAGTCACATTAGTGGGGACTTTCCAGTCAACGATGGCTTGGATCTTCTCCGGGTCGACAGAAATTCCTCCAGCAGATATGACATGTCCGAGAAATGCCACTTCGCTAAGCCAGAACTCGCACTTGCTAAGCTTGGCATACAGTGGCGGCCTCGGCGGCATGGGCGCGAGCTCCCGCCCATGGCGGCGACTACTCTGGGTCAATGAGCACGTTTTCTTCGGGCTCCAGTAAGTGAGAGAGGTGAGAGGGAGCAGGTGGAGCAAGTGGTGCCAGGGATTCAACGAATTTCGATCGAAATCGATCGATTTGAATTCGGATTTGGGGAAGAACTCGAAGTTGATCACCAGGTGTTCGACATAAATTATGACCCAAATCCAAATCAAATTTTCTTTGAATTATTTTCATAATTTGCTTCTTATACAATTATAAAGATTTGTGGTGCTGTTTTGCTATTTATTTTGTATTTGTAACATAGTACATTTTGTGATTTAAAGAAGATAAAGAAGGATATTGAATTTTAAATTTAGGTTTTTGGGAATTATTTTTGGAGAGGGAAAAGTTATTGGAATAAATTGAGTGTGATCATAATATCACTCCTCTGAAGTTTGGGGTGGAAGAAAATTAATCTCTCACTTGGAGAAATTGTGTGACACTTGTCACATGATTTTATTGTTTTAGCTTTTTCTTTTATTTCTTTGTTTTTCCAAGTTTTTATCTAAAGCAAACAATCAACACAAGCAATTAAGACAATCAACATATATAAAACCACAAAAGTTTTTGTTGGCCCACATTTTTGAGTAATAATTTCTTATTATAATTTTGGGATGTTACAGGTCGGTGGCCAGCTGCTTGCGGTGCTGTGCTAGTCAGCTAGTCAGCTCCTCACGTATGTGTATATCCAGCTTGCCTCGTTCTTGTGTCCACATATCACCACAAATCCATCGAAACTAGCTACAGCGGGCGTGTTCCGTCACATCAGAGATAATCGAACGGACTAGTGCTAATTTACTATTGCTACTAGTAACATTGATGCTCGTGTGAGCATCTGCACCAGATCTTTGGTCTCGTGTGAGCCAAATTACTAGTACTACTAGTATCCATGTGTATCAATTGAGAGATATGATTTCTGTTGTTTTGTCGAATGTCCAGACTTTTTACAGATGTTTGTCGAATCTTTTATTGAGCTAGATGGAGAGATTTTGTTGATGTTTGCTTGTATTGAGAGAGATCTCAACGAGGTGGACTATGTCGCAGCCGTGGTACAGTGTGACGGTGGACGTGCACTGTACTTCGCAACCGACTTCGTGTTGATGTGACTCTGGCCGTCGCCGCAGAGAACCTCATCCACGACGTCCTCGCGCGGGCCTACGCCCAGGACCACCAGTTGCTCAACGTCAGCCTCTTCTGCTCTTCCCCATCGCCATCAATTATTTACAGGATCCCATTTAGTTTTAATAATGTTTTGTATAACTCCAACAAGATGCTTTGTATTGATGTTCTGAATTTTTAAGTGAGTATGAGATGCTTTTGTACTGATGTTCTGAATTTTTTAATCAGCATTTGGTTACTATAGTTGCATGGATGTTTCAGTCGAGTGTAGATTTCTGTAGATGACAATTTTAATGTTGATTTTTTCAGTGATTATTTGAGATGGTAGTTGATGTTTGCACCTTTGGCCGACTGTCTCGTTGTATGTGTGTGCTAGTTGATGTTTGCACCTTCGGCCGCATGCCTTGTCGTGCCTTCCGACAAGCTGGTCGTGCGTCTCCTTCGATCTATCCGACCACTCGCCCGACGTCTTTCGAATCTTTTGATCGTCATTGCCTTGCCAAGTTGATGTTTGCACCTTCGACCGCATGCCTTGTTGTGCCTTCCGACAAGCTGGTCATGCGTCGCCTTCGATTTATCCGGCCACCTGTCCGACACCTTTCCAATCTTTTGATCGCCATCGCCTCGCCAAAGGTATCTTCGTCATTTGGCTAATCGAAGGCACCTGCCGCGTAGTCGCGTCCTATCTGAAATATCTCTCTCCTAAGTATGTAGGTTCTAACACGGCAAATAAATACAACAAATGCGTTCCTATCCACCCAATACTGATATAGTTACCAACCAAATACTGATATAGTTATCAACCCAGTACTGATAAAGTTAACATGTGTTCATGATGTAGTTATCCACCATGAAATTATTTTAGTTACCCATAGTTACCCACCTAATATTGATGGAGTTACCCATCCAGCACTGATAAAGTTACATATGTGTTCATGATGTAGTTATCGCCATAAAATTGATATAGTTACCATACTCTCTCGGTAATAGTTACCCACACAATACTCATGGAATTACTCACCCAGTACTAATAAAGTTACCCATGTGTTTTCATGTATAGTTATCCACCACGAAATTTATGTAGTTACCATACTCTCTCGGTAATATTTACCACCCAATACTGATGGTGTTGCCCTCTCAGTACTGTTAAAGTTACTCATGTGTTTTTATGGTGTAGTTATCCACCATGAAATCAATGTAGTTACCCTACTTTCTCGTTAATAGTTACCCGTCTGCCGTGTCTCGGGTGACGGACACCGGGAGTAGATGATACCCCCTTTTTAGGTTCGGCACTGGGTGCGAAGGAGGCTGGAAGACGCCTTACCCGGGAGCAATACCGTCGAGTTCTTCGTCGGGGCACGCGGGCAAACAACATAGAGAGACACAAGGAGTTACCCAAGTTCAGGCCGCCCAGAGGCTAAAAGCCCTACTCCTGCATGTCTGGATTGAAGTGTTCATCATGATGTGGTGTAAAAGGGTGTTCTGGGATGAACCCGGCAGAGTTCCGGCCGGAGGTAGACGAAGAGCAGATCCTGCCCTGGGGAGATCACCTCTCTCTACCTTCCGAAACCTAGTCTAGTCTTGCTTGTGTTCTATCCTCCCCTTCCTTGGTGCCATGGTCCTCCTTTTATAGGCTAAGGGGATCCGACATGGGCACGCGAAGGGCGTGAGGGGTTTTTGGCGGGAGAACCCCTCGGCGGTCCTTGGAGGAGATGTGGCATCCTCTCCTCCAAGCATTCTGTGGAGGGCGGCGCGGTCGTCCGCCCTTGGAAAAGGTGGGACGGACAAAGCCTGTCCGCCCCACCAACTACGCTCGTGGCAACGTCATCAGGGCGCGGCCTTCATCTTGGCGCCCAAATCTTCCACCAGCTTCCGGCGAGCTGGCGTTCTTATCCTTTCAGCGGTACGGATGGAGGACCCGGGAGCAGGTCGGGCCTCCTGCCGGGCGCACGGACCCGTGGATATCCCGCCTTGTTCTCCGGGCAAGGGGTGACCCCGGAAGGTCGCCTGGTCCTTAGCCGCAGAGTGTTGTTGTCAAACTTGTCGGGTGTCCTTGAGGCAGATGTGCTATCCCATCTGCTGAACTTGACTCCTTGCCTTGTCCATCTTCTTAGTGGGCCCCAGTGGTGGACCCACTTTGGCAGCATCAGGGGAACCCCATGTTCCACTGCTGCGATAGTAGCCCCCGGGCATGGTCCCGGTGGCTCTTGCTCTAGTTGGTGCCGGGCTATGGCCAAAGAGTTGGCCAAAGTGGGTTCTCGGCGCCTTGCCTTGACTGCTTCGCTGGAGGCTCGCCAGGGCGAATTAGAGACGAGCCCCCGAGCCTTCTTGGACTTGGTCGCGGCGAACGTTGCGGTTCGCACGGACGGCCAACGTCTATCTTGAATCCAACAGGAGGGAGCGCTCGAAGCGGAACGTTGTCACATCCCAAATTTAGGAACCAAGAAAAACTTAGTTTTACAAGACCAAAATTCAGAACCAACAAAAACTTTTTGAAGTATTTTACTGATGATTGTGTTTTCCATCCCATTGCTATGTTGAACCTAGTGTGACTTGTTGTTTAAGTTGTTTGACTAGTAAATATAAGACCCAACTAATATAAAAATATATTTAACTTTGGTGATCATGTCATGACAAGAAAAATATTCCATGTATCTTTTCCATTCTTATTTTAGCCAACTCCATTTCAATGATACTTGGTTTAGCAACAACCAAAACTAATACCCATTATTTGAGAAAGTAAAAGTATTTCCAAAACTATGTGTTTCCACAAATGAGGAGATCTATATGCTATCTCCTACCTATCTTTTAGCCTTGATATTTTGCATTTGCATGCAACCCCCATTTTACAAACTTTGATTATCACTTCCTTTTAAAAAGAACACAAGTGTGAAATATATTACCCCACATAATTTGTCTTGCTCAAAACCCTTTTCAAAAAAATACAAAGGTGGAGTTGAGATAGTTTTAAACATCATCTTGTCATAATTAAGAGTGATCATTTTTACAAGATCGTATTGTTAATTATGGAAATGGTGGTGTGATTAATTCATGTGGTTTGGTTTGTGTGGTCGTAAGTGTGATGTTGATATTGTTGTGTTTGTGGCTTGTGAGGGTAATTCCTCAGTTGTGCTTAATACTAGAATAAGACACACTTGACAACAAATTTGGTATGCGACTTGAATAAAAACAAACCCTCTAGAATTATTCACACCTAAGTTGAAATCCTAAATTAAGGGAAATGATCTTATTTAATTTCCCTCTATCTCTATTCCTCTATTTTATGAAAACAATTATATTTCCTTATTCTAGGAATGAGATGAAATAATAATCATTTCAACCCCATCTCACTCCCTCCTCAAGTAAACATACTTTTCAATTTTAAACAAAACTCTCAAAGTATTTAAGAAAAAGGAAATTAAGATCATGATAAATAAATGATCTTAATAAATTATTTTCCCCTACTTAACTCTCTATTTTCTCCAAGCAAATATTTTCTCTATGAAAATATAACCTAATTGAAGTTACCTTATTTGTCAAGAAAGTTCCAAAAGTTCAAAACGATATTTTACCACTTGTTTTAAAAATATTAAAGAAATGTTAATTTAGTTTTACCAAAAATCATTTATTTAAATCCTATGGACAAAAATGGTTCAAAACATTTTATTTTCAAAAGCCAATTTTTGTGGAGCTTCTACATGTATATGGGAGGCTACATGAATTTTATCAGATTTTTAGAAAATGTTTAAGTGCCTCAATAAAATCACTGAACAGCTACTGGTTTTAAAGGAAATAAAAGAAAATCAGGAAAAGGACCTAGGTGTAAAAGAAGAAAAGCAGGCAGGGAGTTTTCTGGGAAAACGACTTCTTCTCCCTGTAGCAGCAGTGCCGACGAGGCCGTTGTCGTTCTCCCGTGCATCGCCGCCCGGACCCCCCCCCCCCCCTTGCTGCAGCGCTCCTCGCCGGACCCCCCCTCCTCTCCTGTCCCCTGCGAGGAGGATAAGAAGACCACCCCGTGCTCCTCTGCTCCCTCGCTGCTCCCTCTCCTCTCTTTTCTCCACACGAGCCCGAACCCTAGCTCGCCGTCGACCGCTGTTTCCCGCTGTTGTAGCCACCGTCGCTCGGAGCTGGGTGGGGCAGAATGACCGCCGTGTCCTCTGCTTCCTCTGAGTGCAAGGAATTGGATTGGGGAGCCCGGAATCGAGCTCGCCGTCCATCTTCTTCCTCTCCGGCCGCCAACCTCCGAGCAAGCTCGCCGCCGTTCTGGTCCTCCTCTTCTGCAGATGTTCGGTCCCACGCTTCGAGGGTGAGCTAGCCCTTCTCCTGGACATCTCTGTCCTCCTCCTCTCCCTCGATTCCGACGAGTAGCAGTAGATTCGCCGTAGGCCGTAGCCGCCGCCGCACGACCACGTCGCCGGAGCATTTCCCGGCGACCATTTGGTCCAAGGCGACGCCGCTCGCCTCCCCGTAGCTCGACGAACCTGTTACCCTTGTTCACAAGCACGCCCACGAACCCGCGCGTCGGATCCGTGCTCGCCGACGACGATGATCACCGTGCGCCCGCGCCGGCCGTGGCTCTGCCGCGGTCAACGTGCCCGTGGGCCGCCGCGCAGACGTGGCTGCCTACGTGGCCTGGGCCCCACATGTCATTGACTGTGGCTAGCCCAGCCCAGAGTACAAGCAGTTCGGTAGTTTTCCGGAAGAATTAAAATAAAAAGCCAGATTCAATTTATGGATTTGTAAATTCAATATCTTTTTAAATACTTGTCCAAAAATTACAAACAAGATACCAAAATGTTCAGAAAATTAATACCTGTCTTTTGGTATAACTCACCTATCCAAATAAATCAGTTTATTTAATGTTTTATTAAAATAAAGAAAATGGCAGAATATAAAACAAATTAGGAAAATTCATATCTTTAAAAATAAGGATCCAAAAATTAAGTTTGACCTCTTAAAATGTTCAGAAAATGATGACCTTCATGTTCCACCTTGTTTCCAAACATGGAAAATTATTTTGTAATGTTGTTTAAAACAAATTAACAAAAGGGCAGATTTAAAAAGGATTTTATAAATTAATCAATAATAATTTTTGGAGCAAACCCAATTTTGCTAGGTTCCTAGTGTTTCACTTTATCATATCCTAACTTGGTATAATATTTTGACTCACAGAAAATATATAGTGACCTAACTTTTGTCTGAAGTATTTCCTGTTCAACAGGAGGTGCTTGTGTATAGGCGATAGACTATTGATCAATATAAGGCCCTCGTAAGTGTAAATCCTCGTTGTTGCTCGAACGATTAGATTGACGCTTATGGTTGGTTACTTGTCGGTGTGCCACTTGTGGTTTGGTTTGCTTATTGATTGTGGTGTTATTCTCATGTTTGCGACGCTAGACATAAACGCTACCGGAGTGGTCCTTGGAACGGAGTTATTGAGGAAGGAGAATTCGTTGAATCTGAAGATCAAGACCAAGTTCACTTTGCCGAGCAAGGCAAGCTATCCTCTGAGCTTGCATTTATATACATCTATTTTGGGTTCACATGTTTTACTTATAAAGAGCATAAGTGATTTATGTGGTGTTTGCCAAAAAAAGGTATGATTTTGAAAACCCTTTTCCAAAATATAAGTATATTATTTTGACACCCTATATGGAGACATTAGCTGGAATTTCTTTTTCAAACTATAGGATGGGAAAAATATTGTTTATTCAAAACTCCTTTGGAAATACTTGTGTGGATATGGAATACCGAGATGTCGGTGTGGAAATGGAGAAATGGTGAATGGTGATGTTTATGAAAAATGCACATTGTGTCTTTGTACTATGACGACCAGCCAATAACCTGTGCGACCACATTTACCCACATATGGGAAAAGGGCGTAGTCATATAGTTTGCTCATATTAGTATGGGATGCCTCAACAACGAGGATGACCTCGTTCCATGAGGGGATGGTTTGGTGACCTACCCCCTGACCTGGGTCCTCTTAAGTGAAGTCTACCAATAGAGTTGGTATGAGTGTATTGGAGAAAGAGGATTGAAGGTTCCACCATAAATCGCCGGGCAGAACTACGAGTCCTCACACTTAGATTCCGACGGGCTGGGTTAAGTGTTGATGGAATGTTTCGTAGCGGTAGGGTCCTATACTAGCATGAGCAAAGGACAGGCTATGGTCGGTGACTCAACTTCGCATACACCTGGTATGGCGGGACGTGGCTGACACGATGAGTTACCGGATGGGTGTGGGAAAAGCGTGCTACCTCTGCAGAGGGTAAAACTATTCGAATAGCCGAGTCCTCGGATATGGACAGTTGGGAGGCTGTCCTCTGACCATGTGCAAGTTTTGCAAAGTTTTTAGATTTGAAAATAAAATGGAGATGTGTGGTATCTGCAACTCTACCGACGGGCTGGTATGAGGTTGCTGGAGAATGATTGACCATGACGGGCTATGGTCGGAAGTGAAGAGTTTTGTGATTTAAAAGTGGAAAATGTTTTATGCAACTATGCCAACGGGCCGGCATGAGGTTGTTGGGATTGAGTGACCATGCAGGGTTATGGTCGGAAAAGGAGGAGTTTTGGAGAAATAAACCACTGGTGATTTTCCGGGAAAATGTTTTAAACGAGACTTCTTACAAAAACAGATTTATGGGAAAAGTTCTAAAAGCCTTCTTTCCTTTTTCAATAAAGATATGGAGATTTCAAAACAAAGTTTTATTAAACAAAAGTATATCCTTCTCTTTTCAACAAGGATATAGAGTTTTCAAAGCAACGAAGTTTTATTTAAACAATAAAAGAGTAGTGCATGCTCATTTCGGGGGTAGTTTGCGAGTACATTCAAATGTACTCATATTGGTTTCGTCCCTGGCTATTGTCTTAGCCAGATTTTGAAGAAGAACAGTTCGAAGAAGAAGACTTCAGTAACGTCAATGCGAACTAGGGCGCTTCCCAGTCAGCTGCCTGTAGGGTTGGCAAGTGACTTGGGCTCCACGTTGATTTGGTGATTTCCGCTGCGAGTACCTGATGAAGTTATGGCTTCAATCAAGTAAGTATATTTATTCGGTATTTATGGGTGTTCTGTGATACCAATTCGAGTTATGTGCAACAACAGACTGATCATGGGATTGTTGCAGGAAACATAACGGGTACCTCGGATACCTAATCCGGGGTCCCCACAGACTTGGTATCAGAGCCATCCTGACTGTAACAGACCTTAGTTAGCATGGACGTTAGTTAGAAAGAAATATTTGATTAAAAATCTATTAATACCAAAAATATATTTTTCCAAGGAAGTCCAAAAATAACTTCCACTCTTCGTATCTTCTCAAATATTTCTGAGTCTCATCCCTCTATTTAAAGATTTTCCAAGGATTTCTCTACTCTCTCTTACCCGTTCAAAATACTTGACGATGAACCCAAGTGAGACCTGATTAGCTAGCACCTACAAGAAAAAGCTTCCATCTCAAATATTCAACATTCAGCATCAAGGTGATTGATCTGCAAATACCAAGATCGTCAGTATCAATAAAGCAAGAAACCTCGAAGACCTCAACTCAATATCGACAATTCCACTCAGTTACTACCTCGACAATCCCAAGTATTCCAGCTGAAGACTAAGGCGATAAAATGAAGACTTCAACAGCCCTGTTTCACCAAGGCCCATATGAGAGAATTATTTTGGAAAGAAAAATATTACTACCTAAAATTACTTGTATCTAAGGAAGCCTAAGTGTAGCTTCCACTCTTTTCACCTTCTCGAATTATTCTAAACCTTATCTCTTGTCTAAAGGTTTATCAAAAGTTTCCATCTGTTGTCTTACCTCCATTCAAACTTACATACTTGACGACACCCCAAACCAGACCTGGGTACTTAGCAACCCGAAGACTTCAACAGCAAGGCGATTTATATGCGACGACCGATGATCCGTGCAACCTTCCGAAATCGCAGTAATTTCACCGCCAAAGTTTCCCACTTGGACAAGGTGAAGAAAATCCTCGAGATACAAAGACCCATAGGATCAATAGGATAAGCTCGTTTTACTTGAGCAAAACCCATCTTCCACGGTATTAAACGCCTGTTGGTGCTAAAAGTGCCTTGATTGATCTTGCTTGTGTGTGGCATTCATGTGTGTTGTTTTCCTTGTGTGTTTCACAAAACCCTCTTGTCGGGAACCCAAAGTAACCACACTTTTATCTGTTGCTTTATTTTAGACTGTTTGCAAAAACCTTTTTGCCGTGTTGGCCATAGATGTACTTTTTGTACCCTCTCAAAAGTTCGACTTAGAAAAACCCTTCAGAAAATTTTCTCCTAGTAAGAGAAGCAAGGTATGGAATACTCTCTACCCCAAGACTTTGCGATCTTCTGCAAGACGGATACCTGCCTACATACGTCGTTTTGTACAACCACAGCAAGCCATCGAGAAAGATGAAGATTCAAGACCGACGTTAGATGACACAAGTCGTGTCCCGTCGGACTAACAAAACAATATGAAAAACTAACATAACTAACATAATTTATCTAACTTTAGTTTCTCATCTAACCAATTTTTGCAAAATTACTAACTGCTTTTTCTAGACAAAGGAAAGAGGTGCCATAGGACGACTCAAAACTAGTTGGTAGAAAAGAGGCTTTAGGAAGATATAAGAGTGTTGGGCTATCAGATTATTAGGCAAAAGGATCCCTTAAGAATCTAGTTGTTGAGATCAGAATTTGGTGGATGATGTTGGTAATGTCAAACATTTGAGGTTTAGAATAGAGTGAAAACTTGGAGTGGATCGATGAATTAATTGGGTTTGGACAGATGATATATTTAATTAATACTCTGGGGCTAACCAGTTGTGGTCCCCAACCACTGGTGGTTATCTGGAGCTAGAAGACGTGACCCTTGATTTAAGGTTTAGAAATAAAGGTGAAAGTTATTGGATTTTTAGGAAGCACTTGCTGATAAAATGATGTTTGGATTGGTTAGAAGCAAGTAAATTAAGAAGAATACTCCAGTGTTGGAACGTTTAGGGTGATTCCTAGCGCAAGTGACCTTGTACTAAATTCTTATGGAATTATAGGAAGCGGTCAAAGATGAGTTAGCAAATGAGTAGATTGTTGGATGCAAGAAATAATTGGTGGAGGATAAGTGAATGTTTATCGGATTCTAGAAATCAATATGACTTGGTCTAGTAGCCAGACATTCTAGGTGAAAGTAGTTTTCAGAGCTTGTCACGCTCTGTTTGGATTATTCTTAGAAAGATCATTTATCTTTGATTATGAGATATGCCTATCTGGGGAATAAATTAATCAAGAAATAATTGGTGGACCACTACGATTTTGTGATAGAAGGTAATGGGAAATTATGCCTTAAAGGTTGATGGGTATCCGATAGATTGAACTATACTATGATAAAGAGTTATGCCCGAAGAAGATGATGGTGGATTAATAACTTTAGCTCGGGCAAAGGCCGTGATTCAATTAACTAGTTATAGTGGCCTTACCAGAGATGTTGGAATGGTATTTTGAAAATTCGAGAATTAGAGGCCTGTGTAAAGTTGGTTGTTTTGGATTTTAGGTATAAAAAGTTTGATGTTCAGAGTATAGCACCCCTACTCCCTTGACAAGTAACTTAAGCCCCTCAACCAGAAAGTTTTCCCGGAAACCCTAACTATTCTGGTGCACTCTAACTTACTTGTGAAGACCCCTGCGAAACTTCGTGAAGACCCAGAACCAAAGAAACCATTCAGGACCAGCCTTTTTCTCGCCAAGCCGAAGGAAGAAAAGCGTGAAGAAAATCTACCCTAAGTCACTAAGAAGAATCAAACAACGGAAGCACCTGATGTTGGCAACATCAACCACCAAGCAAGTTCAGACGCCCTTAGAAGTTTATAACATCCCTCTACTAACTAGAAACCGGAGAGAGTCGAGTGCTCAGACTTGACGCATCCTGAGAACAACGCGTCCCCACCTGTGACCCTCGTAAGGAGAAAATATCTAGAAGTGATATCTGCACCAACCCCAAGCACCAAGGCGTGACACCCAAGACGAAGAATGTCAAGCTACCCAAGAAGAACAATGCCTCCAAGTCAACTCCAGCCGCAACCTTCAGGATGACCCTTCAAGACCCCTTTTTAAGGGGAAGACCTGCAATACGTATACCAGAAGGTGTTAATAATTAGTTCCTTGCGCCTCAGTCTTGTAGTATCTGGAAGCAGCCAACCACGACTAACCATCCGCCTCGATCATCAAGTCAACCACATCGCCAAGGATCTGAACTCAGCACAGAAGTTTATCGACAAAGAAAGCCTCGCAACATCAATTTGTCAAGATCTCACATGGCGACCTTACTGAAGAAGCAACGACCTCGGAAGAATAGTCAACCCAAAACCCGTGCCCTCGTGCTCCCCTGTTACCACCGGGCAAATCTCGAGGACGAGATTTATTTTTAAGGGGGGAAGAGCTGTCACATCCCAAATTTAGGAACCAAGAAAAACTTAGTTTTACAAGACCAAAATTCAGAACCAACAAAAACTTTTTGAAGTATTTTACTGATGATTGTGTTTTCCATCCCATTGCTATGTTGAACCTAGTGTGACTTGTTGTTTAAGTTGTTTGACTAGTAAATATAAGACCCAACTAATATAAAAATATATTTAACTTTGGTGATCATGTCATGACAAGAAAAATATTCCATGTATCTTTTCCATTCTTATTTTAGCCAACTCCATTTCAATGATACTTGGTTTAGCAACAACCAAAACTAATACCCATTATTTGAGAAAGTAAAAGTATTTCCAAAACTATGTGTTTCCACAAATGAGGAGATCTATATGCTATCTCCTACCTATCTTTTAGCCTTGATATTTTGCATTTGCATGCAACCCCCATTTTACAAACTTTGATTATCACTTCCTTTTAAAAAGAACACAAGTGGGAAATATATTACCCCACATAATTTGTCTTGCTCAAAACCCTTTTCAAAAAAATACAAAGGTGGAGTTGAGATAGTTTTAAACATCATCTTGTCATAATTAAGAGTGATCATTTTTACAAGATCGTATTGTTAATTATGGAAATGGTGGTGTGATTAATTCATGTGGTTTGGTTTGTGTGGTCGTAAGTGTGATGTTGATATTGTTGTGTTTGTGGCTTGTGAGGGTAATTCCTCAGTTGTGCTTAATACTAGAATAAGACACACTTGACAACAAATTTGGTATGTGACTTGAATAAAAACAAACCCTCTAGAATTATTCACACCTAAGTTGAAATCCTAATTAAGGGAAATGATCTTATTTAATTTCCCTCTATCTCTATTCCTCTATTTTATGAAAACAATTATATTTCCTTATTCTAGGAATGAGATGAAATAATAATCATTTCAACCCCATCTCACTCCCTCCTCAAGTAAACATACTTTTCAATTTTAAACAAAACTCTCAAAGTATTTAAGAAAAAGGAAATTAAGATCATGATAAATAAATGATCTTAATAAATTATTTTCCCCTACTTAACTCTATTTTCTTCAAGCAAATATTTTCTCTATGAAAATATAACCTAATTGAAGTTACCTTATTTGTCAAGAAAGTTCCAAAAGTTCAAAACGATATTTTACCACTTGTTTTAAAATATTAAAGAAATGTTAATTTAGTTTTACCAAAAATCATTTATTTAAATCCTATGAACAAAAATGGTTCAAAACATTTTATTTTCAAAAGCCAATTTTTGTGGAGCTTCTACATATATATGGGAGGCTACATGAATTTTCTCAGATTTTTAGAAAATGTTTAAGTGCCTCAATAAAATCACTGAACAGCTACTGGTTTTAAAGGAAATAAAAGAAAATCAGGAAAAGGACCTAGGTGTAAAAGAAGAAAAGCAGGCAGGGAGTTTTCTGGGAAAACGTCTTCTTCTCCCTGTAGCAGCAGTGCCGACGAGGCCGTTGTCGTCCTCCCGTGCGTCGCCGCCCGGACCCCCCCCCCTTGCTGCAGCGCTCCTCGCCGGACCCCCCTCCTCTCCTGTCCCCTGCGAGGAGGATAAGAAGACCACCCCGTGCTCCTTTGCTCCCTCGCTGCTCCCTCTCCTCTCTTTTCTCCGCACGAGCCCGAACCCTAGCTCGCCGTCGACCGCTGTTTCCCGCTGTTGTAGCCACCGTCGCTCGGAGCTGGGTGGGGCAGAATGACCGCCGTGTCCTCTGCTTCCTCTGAGTGCAAGGAATTGGACTGGGGAGCCCGGAATCGAGCTCGCCGTCCATCTTCTTCCTCTCCGGCCGCCAACCTCCGAGCAAGCTCGCCGCCGTTCTGGTCCTCCTCTTCTGCAGCTGTTTGGTCCCACGCTTCGAGGGTGAGCTAGCCCTTCTCCTGGACATCTCTGTCCTCCTCCTCTCCCTCGATTCCGACGAGTAGCAGTAGATTCGCCGTAGGCCGTAGCCGCCGCCGCACGACCACGTCGCCGGAGCATTTCCCGGCAACCATTTGGTCCAAGGCGACGCCGCTCGCCTCCCCGTAGCTCGACGAACATGTTACCCTTGTTCACAAGCACGCCCACGAACCCGCGCGTCGGATCCGTGCTCGCCGACGACGATGATCACCGTGCGCCCGCGCCGGCCGTGGCTCTGCCGCGGTCAACGTGCCCGTGGGCCGCCGCGCAGACGTGGCTGCCTACGTGGCATGGGCCCCACATGTCATTGACTGTGGCTAGCCCAGCCCAGAGTACAAGCAGTTCGGTAGTTTTCCGGAAGAATTAAAATAAAAAGCCAGATTCAATTTATGGATTTGTAAATTCAATATCTTTTTAAATACTTGTCCAAAAATTACAAACAAGATACCAAAATGTTCAGAAAATTAATACCTGTCTTTTGGTATAACTCACCTATCCAAATAAATCAGTTTATTTAATGTTTTATTAAAATAAAGAAAATGGCAGAATATAAAACAAATTAGGAAAATTCATATCTTTAAAAATAAGGATCCAAAAATTAAGTTTGACCTCTTAAAATGTTCAGAAAATGATGACCTTCATGTTCCACCTTGTTTCCAAACATGGAAAATTATTTTGTAATGTTGTTTAAAACAAATTAACAAAAGGGCAGATTTAAAAAGGATTTTATAAATTAATCAATAATAATTTTTGGAGCAAACCCAATTTTGCTAGGTTCCTAGTGTTTCACTTTATCATATCCTAACTTGGTATAATATTTTGACTCACAGAAAATATATAGTGACCTAACTTTTGTCTGAAGTATTTCCTGTTCAACAGGAGGTGCTTGTGTATAGGCGATAGACTATTGATCAATATAAGGCCCTCGTAAGTGTAAATCCTCGTTGTTGCTCGAACGATTAGATTGACGCTTATGGTTGGTTACTTGTCGGTGTGCCACTTGTGGTTTGGTTTGCTTATTGATTGTGGTGTTATTCTCATGTTTGCGACGCTAGACATAAACGCTACCGGAGTGGTCCTTGGAACGGAGTTATTGAGGAAGGAGAATTCGTTGAATCTGAAGATCAAGACCAAGTTCACTTTGCCGAGCAAGGCAAGCTATCCTCTGAGCTTGCATTTATATACATCTATTTTGGGTTCACATGTTTTACTTATAAAGAGCATAAGTGATTTATGTGGTGTTTGCCAAAAAAAGGTATGATTTTGAAAACCCTTTTCCAAAATATAAGTATATTATTTTGACACCCTATATGGAGACATTAGCTGGAATTTCTTTTTCAAACTATAGGATGGGAAAAATATTGTTTATTCAAAACTCCTTTGGAAATACTTGTGTGGATATGGAATACCGAGATGTCGGTGTGGAAATGGAGAAATGGTGAATGGTGATGTTTATGAAAAATGCACATTGTGTCTTTGTACTATGACGACCAGCCAATAACCTGTGCGACCACATTTACCCACATATGGGAAAAGGGCGTAGTCATATAGTTTGCTCATATTAGTATGGGATGCCTCAACAACGAGGATGACCTCGTTCCATGAGGGGATGGTTTGGTGACCTACCCCCTGACCTGGGTCCTCTTAAGTGAAGTCTGCCAATAGAGTTGGTATGAGTGTATTGGAGAAAGAGGATTGAAGGTTCCACCATAAATCGCCGGGCAGAACTACGAGTCCTCACACTTAGATTCCGACGGGCTGGGTTAAGTGTTGATGGAATGTTTCGTAGCGGTAGGGTCCTATACTAGCATGAGCAAAGGACAGGCTATGGTCGGTGACTCAACTTCGCATACACCTGGTATGGCGGGACGTGGCTGACACGATGAGTTACCGGATGGGTGTGGGAAAAGCGTGCTACCTCTGCAGAGGGTAAAACTATTCGAATAGCCGAGTCCTCGGATATGGACAGTTGGGAGGCTGTCCTCTGACCATGTGCAAGTTTTGCAAAGTTTTTAGATTTGAAAATAAAATGGAGATGTGTGGTATCTGCAACTCTACCGACGGGCTGGTATGAGGTTGCTGGAGAATGATTGACCATGACGGGCTATGGTCGGGGAGTGAAGAGTTTTGTGATTTAAAAGTGGAAAATGTTTTATGCAACTATGCCAACGGGCCGGCATGAGGTTGTTGGGATTGAGTGACCATGCAGGGTTATGGTCGGAAAAGGAGGAGTTTTGGAGAAATAAACCACTGGTGATTTTCCGGGAAAATGTTTTAAACGAGACTTCTTACAAAAACAGATTTATGGGAAAAGTTCTAAAAGCCTTCTTTCCTTTTTCAATAAAGATATGGAGATTTCAAAACAAAGTTTTATTAAACAAAAGTATATCCTTCTCTTTTCAACAAGGATATAGAGTTTTCAAACCCAACGAAGTTTTATTTAAACAATAAAAAGAGTAGTGCATGCTCATTTCGGGGGTAGTTTGCGAGTACATTCAAATGTACTCATATTGGTTTCGTCCCTGGCTATTGTCTTAGCCAGATTTTGAAGAAGAACAGTTCGAAGAAGAAGACTTCAGTAACGTCAATGCGAACTAGGGCGCTTCCCAGTCAGCTGCCTGTAGGGTTGGCAAGTGACTTGGGCTCCACGTTGATTTGGTGATTTCCGCTGCGAGTACCTGATGAAGTATGGCTTCAATCAAGTAAGTATATTTATTCGGTAATTATGGGTGTTCTGTGATACCAATTTGAGTTATGTGCAACAACAGACTGGTCATGGGATTGTTGCAGGAAACATAACGGGTACCTCGGATACCTAATCCGGGGTCCCCACAAACGTCTCCTCGATCCCCGCGTCAGTCGGAATAATGGGGCCGCGACGTGACGCGTGGGATGCCTTATAAGCCACGCCTCGCAGCACTGTAGCCGTTACTCTCCCAAATCTCCGAAATCCCCAAATCGCCGCCTCCATTTCCATCTTCCTCTCCTTGCTTCGTGCCGCCGCCTCTGCCGTCCGCCGCCGTAGCTCTCCTTCTGCTCCAATGGCGCGAGTGAAGGTCGCGTGATGTAGCCCAACCTACGGCTCCTACAACAAGTGGCCCAATGACAAGAGCAAGAGTCAAAGTTCTCCATGATAAGGTGAATTCACTCCTATCTATGTGTGATCTCGACACTCCTTTGAATGGGTTGCTACTTCATTCAGATACTTTGTGCATACTCAGGAACCACCTTGATGACGACCCACAATGGAGTGGAGAAGATGAGCAAGAGAAGGCCCAAGATGATGGAGAAGATGACCAAAAGAAGACCCAAGAAGATGGTCAAGAAGAAGAAGAGCAGGAAAAAGTGCCATGGCGGTACTACCGCCCCAAGTGCCGCCGGAAACCCCCCTCTGCGCCAATGTGCGGCACTGAGGCCAGCAGTGCCGCCGGTACTACCGCCCGCACCAGCGGTACTACTGCTCGGTCGAGCGGTACTACCTCCCGAGCGAAGTCAACGTTGATTTGGCCCGCACCAGCGGTACTACCGCCCGGACGAGCGGTACTACCGCTGATGTGGGAACCAGCCAGGCTTTTGAGCCTTGTAATCTCCACCTACCCCACCTACCTTTCCCTTTTGCCTCTAGACTATAAATAGGAGTTCCCCATCTCAGATCTGGGCAGACTATGATTTGGGATTAGAGTAGAGTTGTGCTCCTTCTTCTTAAAGTGGTCATTTCCTCCTATGGAGATGAATCAAGGCCTCCCCTTGTGGAGATGAACCAAGGCCTCCCCTCGTGGAGAAGATCCGTTCGTGGATACCAAGGCTTCCTCTTGTAGTTTGCTACTTGCTAATCTTCCCTCTTGAAGTGGTTAGATTGGGTTGGTTTGGATTGACCAATTGGACAAACAATCTAAGAGTAAGGTGTGCTTGGGAGAGGAGAATTGGGGGCTACCCTTGGGGCTTGTTACCAGTTGAATCTTGCTGAGTTGCTACTTGCTAGTTATCCTTGATTTGGTGTTTTCCCCTCTTTGTGTTCTTGTGTTCATCCCTTGTTCTCCGTGTTCATCGATCCCTCCGCCCAAATCCGTGAAAATCGGGACCAACCTACATCATATGGTATCAGAGCTCTAGGTTGCCACAGATTTGATTTGTGTTTCCACCAAAATCCACCAAATTTTTCTTTGTTTTTGAGAAATTCGAAAATTTCCACCAAAAATAGCATTTCCTTGATTCGAGCCGATCTGTTGATTTGATGAGTTTTTGGTAGTTTTGATCCATGGATCTGTTGCTTTAGGACCCCCTCCACCTTTGTTTGCGTTCCCTAGACTCAATTTTGCCAATTTCCCACGAATTCGAGGAAATTTTGGAGCCCAAATCCGCAAAATCGAGTCAAAATCGCGCAGATTCGTGAACAGCGGTACTACCGCCCGAGATCGGCGGTACTACCGCCGCAGCGGTACTACCGGGCGGAACAGCGGTACTACCGCCAGGGCAAACTTTTTTTGTTTCTCCTCGGTTCGTTTTGGCATTTCCTCTTTGGTTTGAGTCCTTTCTTGGTGTGCCCTACGTCTACAATATCGACAAGCTTCCGCAGCCACGCGTCTTCAACGCCAAGCGACGAGGCCACCAAGGACTCAACATTTCCCCGACATTGTAATCCGTTGTGAGCCATTCTTCCTTTCGCGTAACTTGACCTACCGGACTAGCTCTTTGATATTGTGGGGCATTGCACTTGTCGAGTGATTGTCTTAAAGTATTGGCGATTGTGTATCGTTAGAGATCTTGACACTAGCAAAAGAGAAGGAATCATCGTCAAAAAAAAAAGAGAGACGACAAAAGAAAAGAACATGAGTAGTGTCAAGTATCATCTCTTATAGGTTGCGACAAAGCTTATACCGCCAAAGTGAGTGTGAGTGTTTAACACTTGTGCAAATCCTTTGCCCACCCAAAAGCAATTGAGCTAGCGTCCTTCGTGTGTTGGTGTGACATTTGAGCACGTAGTCTTCGATAGGTTGCATATCTTCGAGTGCTCGCCCTTTGGTCGCCCAACCCATCATTCGCTTTTGTGTGTGTTTCTTCATCATTTGTGGTTGGAGTTTCATTGGTAATTTGATCATTGTGGATTTTCTCTACCTTTGGCAATATACTTGTCACGGGTTTGCTTGTTTCGTTTGCCACTTCATACCTTCCTATCCTCATAAGTGTGTGTGTTGGGTGTTAGAACCGGATTCTCTCCTTTCAGGCCACATTATACTTGGGATATAGTTTGTCTTGGTTTTTCCTTGCCACATATATCACTTGTTCTTGAGAAAATGTTTAGGGGAAGTACAAACGG
Source organism: Poa pratensis (assembly GCA_947311845.1). Classification (NCBI taxonomy): domain Eukaryota; kingdom Viridiplantae; phylum Streptophyta; class Magnoliopsida; order Poales; family Poaceae; genus Poa; species Poa pratensis. The sequence continues at coordinate 47,341,535 of CAMZMU010000080.1, read as the reverse complement.
AAGCTCAAGCTCGGACGATGAAATCCACGGTGGAGTTCGCGGTGATCATGGCTATGTCACACAAACTGAGTTTGTTGGTCTTCGACACCTTCTTCGTGATGGCCTAGGACGCTACGAGCGCCGTCTTCAAGCTCAAGAGGCAAACTTCAACGACCGCATGCATGCGCAAGAAGCATCTATGGAGCGGGTGACCGAAGCTCTCAACAACCTTGTGCGACAACGAGCTTCTTCTTCATCACGCTCAAGTCGTAGAAGAAGCACCTCAAGGTCGACACAAGCACGTCATGGACATCATGGCCCTCGCCAAGACGAGCCGCAACAAGAACGTCAACATAACCCAAGGCGCGATGCCCACGAACGACCTCCTCCTAACGTTGAACAACCACATGATCTTCACGCGAACAATGCCAATGCGCATCAAGAACAACCTCACCACAATGATGAACGTCGCGAACGCATACCATCACCACCACCGCAACAACATGATCGTCATGACCCATTGGCTAATGACAATGGCGTACCAGGTGCGAATGACTTTGATGAACAAGGACGTCATCCCCATCATCCTCCAAGGCCATGCCATCAAACTCATGACAATGTGAACAATAACGAAGAACCCATTCATCAACAAGAGCACCGTCCTCAACATGATCCTCGTCCTCGTCAAGAACTTCCACATGACCGTCACCAACAACACCGTTCCGAGTCAAGTGATAGCGAGTCAAGCCAACACAATGGTGATGGACTCAATAGAAGGAGACGTGGACGTGCATTCCCACCTCCAAACCGTCGCGACGACTATGACAACTTGAACAATCTTCGCTTTGACATACCCAAGTTCTACGGCACAAGTGATCCGGAAGCCTACTTCTCCTGGGTACTCAAGGTTGACAAGATCTTCCGCGTACAACGTGTAACACCCCGAAAATTCAAACCTAATTTTTGTGGTGTTTTCTGACACCTGAAAAACTTTTTCCTCTTGTCCTAAATATTTCTTCAAATCTTTTAGGATGAATTGACTTGGGAATTGCTCCCTCAAGAATTTCCCAGTGATCCACGAACCACTCCATCACCCGTGACAATTTTGATGCTTAGGTTTTCCCTCGAAAACCCTAGCCCTAATTATCGAACTTTTAAACCCTTTTCTCCACCTACCAAAGGAAAGCCTATTTCCATAGCCAGAAAAATTCCACTAAAAATACCAGAGGACTCCCCTATCCATATAAAGACAATCCATGCAAAAATATTGCATGCTTCAATGCAATATTTCCATGTTGGGCACTATTTTCCTAACTGCCCTTTCTGGTCCAGAAATGTTTGAGTCAAGCTATGCATCTCCATAAATTCTGATAAATTCAGGGGATGAATATTTTTACATTCCTTCCCCTTCATCTTTTAGAGCCAAACCCATTTGAGCAACTTTTGACCTACTTCCTTTGTAAGGCCATTTTCATGCCTTTTTTAAATCTTCAAGCAAACCTATACCTAGACAAATCCTATGACCATGAGACTTGGTCACATTGACAACATGGGCCATAGACACCCAAATCCAGGAGATCACCCCAAGGTGAAGTGTGAAAAATCACTTTGCCATGACTATGCCGATATGCCAATTTTTGGACATCTTGCCAAAACCCAATTTATCCATGTCCAATTGAGCTCAAACTCCATATACACTCTCCTGGTACCAAATAAGATCAGTGGTAATTTTTGGGATTTTTCTGAGTTGTGCAAGGCCCCTGTCATTTCATCGAGCACCTTCGGTATCTTTGCTTTTCTGAAAATCCTACTTTACAAAGTTTGGAATCCCTGAGGGATTCTTATTTTGTTGTGTTCCTCTCATCATTATGAACTCAGCGGTGGAAACCTTGTTCCATTTGGTGCTCCGAGTTGGCGGGAACGCGACGTTGCCGCCCGTGGCGCACTCCGAACGCCAGGGCGTGCATGACCGGCATCCCCTCACCGCCCTATGCCTCCGGTGCCTCCTCTGTTCCTTGCTCCCCCCCTGACCAGCTTGACCCCGAGCCGTCCCCTGCTCCCCTGGCTCAGACCAGAGCCGCTCTTATCCCCTCCCTGTGGCCGGGGTACGTGAGCCGTGACCTCACGGCGCCATCAATGGCCAAACCAACCACCACCTAACTCTCCTCCCCTCTCTCTATTTAAGACCACCCCGAGCAGCTCGAGCAAGGGTTAGCCACTCCCCCCCCCATCCCCTCTCCCCTGCCCTCCTCATCCGGGCAAGAACACGAGAGAAGAGCCACCCAAAAATCTCCACCATGGCCACCATGGCCGGAGCTCGAAGGAGCTCGGGAAAAGCCATCCTGCCCCGGCCTAGCCCTCCCACGGCCGCGGCGAGCCACCCCCGAGTGGTCCCCACCGTCGCCGGCCCTCCCGGCGCGCTCCCCGGCCGTCCCCGGCCGATCCGAGCTGTTCCAGTACGGGACAGAGGTTGAAGACGCACTGGATCGATCGATCCGTTCCTCGTCTCCTTTTTTTTTCTGTTTTCCGTTCCGAACCGTTTTCTGGCCCTGCTGGCCAGCAGCAGCTCGCGACCCACCAGCGGCCCATCCAAGCGCACGCAGCGCGCAGCGCAGTGGCGTGCAGTAGCGGCCCATTTGCGGCCCGATCTGTTTTTTTTCGCGGAGCTTTTTCTTTTTCCCTGCTGGACAGATTTTCAAACATCAATATCTTTTAAACCGTAGCTCCGTTTTCGGTGATTCAAATTTCTAAATCTTCGTTTCGACAAGATCTTTCCGTTGGTACTGGTTTTGTTGTATTTGAAAATATTTGGCTTTGTTTTACTTTATTTAACACGTTGTTTTCCGTTCCGGGGTTTAGTCGTTTTTCGGGTTTCCGACGCGCGACGACACCAAGACTATCCGGATCGTTTGGAGCCCGTCTTCTAAGGCAAGCTAACCCCTTGCTATGAGCAGTTCAGCAGTGTTTGTTTGTCTAGTTGCTTATTGCCATTCCGAGTGTTTATATTTTGTCCGTGGACCGTTGTATACATATGCATGACTGTTTGTTGTTCGTGTTGAATCTGAGACTTGTAATATTGCTCCTGCCATGTTGCATATCAGGTTGCATATTTATTTATCGTACTTGCTTGGTTATATTATGTATTGTTAATATTTGTCAAACACACATCATTCTTGAGACTATGGACTGGGGGAACCGCCGCCGTCTCACTAAAACATTAACGTTGAACTGTGATGGCGCTGGTCGGAGGTAGCTCCGCCACAGTCACCCGATCGACGCTAACCAACTGTGCTGTCTTTTATGGTCGATCTGTGAAGGCGCTGGTCGGAGGTAGCTCCGCCACAGTCATCCGGTTGACGTTTCTTTTCTTGTCAAACGAGAAGGCGCTGGTCGGAGGTAGCTCCGCCACAGTCATCCGGTTGACGTTTCTTTTCTTGTCAAACAAGAGGGCGCTGGTCGGAGGTGGCTCCGCCACAGTCATCCGGTTGACGTTTCTTTTCTTGTCAAACGAGAAGGCGCCGGTCGGAGGTAGCTTCGCCACAGTTATCCGGTTGACGCCATTTTCTTTTGCTATGTTTGGACATGGATACTACTATTTCTTGAAATATTGTGTTGCTAATGTCTTGTCGTTTGATGATGTATTATTGTGATATTGTGGTTGTTTTGTTGGACTAATCCTCGGTTGTTTGGACTTGTGAATGATGAAACTTGATTAAATGAAACACCCCTCCAAACAACGATAGGGTCAGTCCATGGTGCCACTAATCTGAACTTTGAAAGCAGGACCATCGTCGTCTCATGGAGGACCGTGACCTAGTAGGTTGTTGAGCCCGTTTTGTGCCATCCATTGGGCGCAGTCGTTCGGTTGTGCTGTCCGAGGGTAGAGGTCGACAGACACGGGTTCGACTGTGATAGGGAGTCCGGAGCTAGGCATACCCGGTAGCGCCGGGGGATGTGCCGGATTTACTTGCCCGTTGTACCATGAGTATAGGGTTGTGCAGGAGAGTGTCTTAGCAAGTGGACATGTAAGTGTATTTTTCTTAGTACGACTTTGGCGTGACAACCTGAAGTGCCGGCTAAGTAAGGTGCATTTTGATAGTTGGGACTGCAACCTCTCGAGAGTGTCAACCTAGCAAGCTAGTCTCGTTCCTGGGATATGGAACAACAGTTCAGTGTCGGTCACACTGTGTGTCTTTGTCGTGTCAGGAGGTTAAACTTAAAATCTGTTTGAAAGATTTAATGAACGACCCGATCTCACTAAATAAACAAATAAGATGATTGGTGCCTGGTTGACGGGAGAGTATTTGAGGATGATGATGATGGTGATGATGAGTACTTCCCCGGCAACTGCGCCAGAAAACAGCTTGATGGCCACGTGTTGGTGAACCCCAAGAGGAAGGTTATGATGTAGACAGCAGAAGTTTTCCCTTGAATAATCTACCCAAGGTTTAATCGGACCAGTAGGACTTGACGATCTATCGGAAGGTTGTTGATGTTGACTCCCCCTGGCGCTAGGGAGCTTGCACCAACGTGGAATCTGCACAGACACAAACCAGAACTTTGCCCAACACAAAACAGAGAGGTTGTCAATCTCTCCGGTCTTGCAGAAACAAAGAGTTAAACGTATGGTGTGGAAAACAGCAAGTAACAGGAAACAGATGATTGCGGCAGGTTGTGTAAACAGTATGAGGAAATTGGACCAGAGTCCACAGTTCACTAGTGGTGTCTCTCTCAGAACAGATAACTACTATGTTGGGTAAACAAATTACAGCTGGGCAATTGACAAATAGAGAGGGCATAACAATGCAATACATGCCAAGATGTCTACTATGAAATCTAGTTGGGCATTACAACAAAGTACATAGACCGTTATTCCAACCGCATCTATGCCTAAATAATCCACCTTCAAGGCAGCATCCGCATCCCATTCAGTATTAAGTTGCTAACAACAGATTATTGCATGAAGTAAAGTGTGTAATGTAATCAATACAAGTGCCTTTGGACACTGCACCAATGTTTTATCCCTAGTAGCAACAGCACATCTACCATCTTAGACCTTTCTGTCACTGATCCAGATATCTAGAGACTGAACCCACTATCGAGCATAAATACCCCCTCTTGGAGTCACAAGCATCTACTTGGCCAAAGCATCTACTAGCAACGGAGAGCATGCAAGATCAAGAGCACATAGATAAACAACTTGAATAAACATGGTATCAATATTCATCGGATCCCAGCAAACACAACATCTAGCATTACAATAAGATGATCTTGATCATGTTAGGCAGCTCACATGATCTTAACATGGAGGCACAAGGTAGAGAGACAACCATCTAGCTACTGATATGGACCCGTAGTCCAGGGTGGACTACTCACGCATCACTCCGGAGGCAGGCATGGTGATGTAGAGGCCTCCGGTGATGATCTCCCCTCCGGCAGGGTGCCGGGAAGAGCTTCAGAACTCCTCCGATCTGAGATTGACGATGACGGCCGCGACGGAACTTTTCGTGGAATATGATCGACCATAATAGGGTTTTCGCGTCGCGGAGAATATATAGGCGAAGAGGCGGCGTCGGTGGCCGAGGGGGGCCACCACGCCATAGGTGGGCGCGGGCCCACCCTGGGCCGCGCCCTAGTGTGGCGTGGCCCCCTGGTGGGTCTGCTCCGACTCCCCTTTGGACTCCGTGATCTCCTCGTGATATTATTGACGATGTCTTTTGTTTCGTCCAATTCCGAGAATATTTCCTTAATAGATTTTCTGAAACCAAAAACAGCAGAAAACAGGGAACTGGCACTGTGGCATCTTGTTAATAGGTTAGTCCCAGAAAATGCATAAAAATGATATAAAGTGTAGCCAAAACATGTAGCAATTGATATAATAACAGCATGGAACATCAAAAATTATAGATATGTTTGAGACGTATCAATGATGCAGGGAATGTTGCATTGAGATGTTGATGGTTACCCATGATATAGGATGGCGGTGCAATCGTTAGGAGCCTAGAGTTAGGCCTGAGCCAACATCAACCGTGCATGCCCAGAGTGGAAAGATGAGGCCAGTGAGCCTAGCAGTGATCACATGTGTTGTTGTGTATTATTTGGTACCCACTGGTACACTCGTTTACTCGTCACAGGTAATCTCTTTGTATGATTTCCGGTGCACGATCCAACCCCACCTGGCTTGGACTCTGCACTGGTGATACCCCGTTGTTTGCTTATGCCATGTTTTGCTTGTGATGCCATGCTACCTTTATGTTATACTGTATATTTGTCTGTCTAGAGTACACACTTGCCAAGCGTAGTATTTTTATTTCCAATGTATATCCTGTTGCATGATTGTTGGATTGTTTGTAATGAGTGGCGATTCTTGCTGAGTGCATACAAATGTACTCACGGGCCTTGTGTTTGTGGCCAGATATTGGCGAGGATTCCTCTTCCACCTTAGCGAGGAGATAGAGCAGGAGCGTGCTAGGATCAGTAGCCCAGCCAGATACCTGTGGAGTGGAGCCGCTCCAAGCCGTTGCCTTAGTCGTCTTCCGCTGCCAGTTAAACTCTGTCCTGAGCCATGCTTGGCTTGATATTTGGTCATGCCTTGATGGCCTTATAAACCATTTGTAGCACTTCGTGTGCCTGATTGTGTAATGATTTCCATTATGTTGCACTGTCGTGACGTGCGGCCAGATATCTTGGGCTGGCGCACGGGGCGACCGCCTCTCTGGTGATATGTGCCAGGGAGGGGTGTCACACAACGCTTCTCCTACAACAAGAAGGTTGCCTTAGCCTCGATGGAGTTTGAAGAATATGCTCTCTTGTGGTGGGAACAACTACAAGATGCACGCATCGCTAACCACCAACAACCAATCGACACTTGGGTTGAAATGAAAGAAACAATGTACAAGTGCTTCGTGTCAAGCCACTACACTCGAGATTTGTACAAGAAGTTGCAAGAGTTGAAGCAAGGGTTGAAGTCGGTTGATGAGTACTATAAGGAGATGGAAATCTCGATGATGAGAGCCAATGTCAACGAGTACGAAGAGCAATCCATGGCTCGCTTCATGAATGGCCTCAACTATCCAATCAAGAAGATTGTGGAGTTCCAACCATATGCCAACTTGGTTGAGTTAGTCCATCAAGCAACAAAGGCCGAGCGTCACGTGCTTGAAGAGCTCAAATACATCAAGTCAAAGGCATTCTTCGCCAACAAGCCTTCTTCGTCAACACCTACACCTTCACAGGCTCTTCCTCAAGCAAACATAAGAGGTCCTCCAAGAGTCTCTACATCGACACCTCAAGCGCCTCAACCTTTCAAGAAAGTTCCTCCATCTACCAAGGCGCCTCAAGGATCTTCGTCCGGAACAAGACTCTTGCAATGCTACAAGTGCGGAGGACAAGGGCACAAATCCTTTGAGTGCACCAACAAGAAGGTCATGATCATCAATGACATGGGAGAGTATGAATATATGAGTGAAGATGAGTACAATGCCTTGAACAAAGTCGCCACAATGCAAAGTGCTCAAGAAGAATCAAGTGAGATATATTGTGATGGCGACAACAACCCCTCCTTGGTTGTGGCAAGAGCTTTAACCACCAATGTTCAAGTGGAAGAAGACCAAAGATGCAACTTGTCTCAAACAAGAGCGGGAATCAATGGAAAGTCCATCAAGGTCATCATAGATGGTGGAAGTTGCCACAACTTGGCGGTAAGGAACTTTGTAACAAGCTCAACTTGAAGTTCAAGAAGCACCCACATCCATACCATGTGCAATGGTTGAGTGAAACCGGATCCGTCAAGATTCAACACATGGTGCAAGTGTCCTTCAAGATTGGAGCCTATGAAGATACCGTGGATTGTGATGTTGTGCATATGACGTTTGTCACTTACTTCTTGGACGTCCTTGGCAATTTGATAAGGGTGCTATGCATGATGGAAGGACAAATTACTATAGCTTCAAGAACAACGACAAGACCTTCGTCCTTCGTCCCATGACACCATGTCAAGTCATCGCGACAACGCCAAGACTATTGCACGGGCACAACAAGATCGTTCGTCAAGTGAGATGAGTGGTGAGCGAGAGATCCACCATAAAGTGAGTGAGTGCCACAAGCCAAATAAGAGTGACACTTCAAAGAGAGTTCCCACAAAACTTACACTATTTGCCACCAAAAGAGAGATGAGGGGTTGAGAGAGAACCCATCCACCCTCCACTATGTGCTCATATGCAAGGGTGAAGTTTCTATGACTAACACTTTCACAAACCTTTTCCTTCTTTGTTGTCTCTTTTGAAGGACTTTGAAGATGTTTTCCCCCAAGAAGTGCCACTAGGACTACCTCCTCTACGCGGAATCGAGCATCGCATCGACCTTGTTTCCGGCGCACCGCTACCAAACCGCGCTCCTTACCGCACCAACCCCGAGGAGACAAAGGAGATTAAGCGGCAAATACAAGAACTTCTTGCCATGGGAATATCCGCGAGAGTTTGAGTCCGTGCGCCGTGCCCGTCATCTTGGTACCCAAGCACGACAACACTCTTCGCCTTTGCATGGATTGTCGTCCCATCAACGCCATCACCGTTAGGTATCGCCATCCTATCCCTCGACTTGATGATATGCTTGATGAGCTTTGTGGTTCCGCTATATTCTCCAAAATTAATCTTAAAAGTGGATACCATCAAATAAGAATGTGTGAAGGTGATGAATGAAAGACCGCATTTAAAACAAATCTTGGTCTTTATGAATGGTTTGTTATGCCATTTGGTCTTTCGAATGCACCTTCTACTTTTATGCATCTCATGAATCATGTTTTGCGTCCTTTTATTGGCAAATTTGTTGTGGTCTACTTTGACGACATCCTTATTTATAGCAAATCTTTGGAAGAGCACACTTCTCATGTAGCTCAAGTTTTGTTGGTTCTTCGCAATGAAAAGCTTTGTGCCAATCTTTCTAAGTGTACATTTGCCACCAACAAGCTTGTTTTCTTGGGTTTTGTTGTTTCTTCGGATGGTGTTGAAGTGGATGAAGCAAAGATACAAGCAATTCGGACTTGGCCTTTTCCGATGTCACTTGAAGAGTTGAGACGTTTTCTTGTTTTGCCGGATTTTACCACCGTTTCATCAAGAATTTTTCCACAATTGCTTGCCCCCTCCATGAACTTACAAAGAAAAATGTACCTTTCATTTGGGGCAATGCACATGATTTTGCTTTCAATGTGTAGCGGACCAGCACTTAAAAATTGGCAAGATCCCTGTGTATAGTGCAAACCCCTGGATCGATTCATTTGCACACACAATCTAAGATGAATATCATGCAAATGCGTCAAATTTTATTACATCGCATGATCCAGACTTACAATTTTCATTACAAATTGCATAGCTCAAGGCTAGCATTTTACAAAGTTCAGCACAGCGGAATAAAAGTAGCAGTGAGTCTCCATCATCTTCATGTGCCACAGGCGAAACATGTTGGTTGCAGACTCGAAACCCTTAAACGAAACCTCACTCATCGTCGGAACAACCTGCAACAGGAAAAATGTTGCAACAAGGTGGGCAGATCCATATAAAATGGATCTGGCAAGTGACACTCTGTGGACACTTAGTGGAATAACTCTATAGCCTATATGCATATTTGGCTGGTGGAGTTCAAAGGCTAAGTTGCAGAAAGCCAATTTTTCCTAACTCTTTTGAAAACACTTTTCTTCTAATCGAGACATCCATGGCATGAAAACCACTGTCTCATCTACCCTTGTTCACCCATCAAAATTTTACTTGAGAAGTTGGAATGTTGGGATCCTCCGTTGACGTCCTTGATCAGCTGCTCAGAATTGTCCGTAACCGGGGACACGGCTAAGTACTTAGTTTTGACACTCTCGAGAGGTTGTGCAGTTCACCATTAGACTTAACCAACCCAAACTATTCCCACACTCCAATAGTGATAGGGGAAAAGAAGAAGGTTAAGACGAGATCCTTCAGAAGCATTTTCCCACCCCATACCGGCTTGACCCGTTCCACCTACATCCCTCTACATCTGCTTGTCAAGCCGAGGTGAGTCACGCAACATATTCGATCAAGACAGAGCCCATATGACCAATGGCTGCACTGGAAGCAATCTTCACTTGGAGTTCTTCAAATCCCTTTGTCCCTGGGTGGCCATCCACAAGTGCACTCTCAGGTAAAAACCCCCACATACCATGGTCCTAAGTATAGTGAAAACTATCTTAGGTGAAAACCCCCATGAACATGGTCCTGAGTAGCCACTCAACATAAACCAAGCAATACCAATTCCACCCAGGTGATTCATTAAACTTAGTAGATGTGTACTACCTCAGGTGATAACCACCACATACCATGGTCCTAAGTATAGTGAAAACTATCTTAGGTGAAAACCCCCATGGACATGGCCCTGAGAAGCCACTTAACATTTTGTAAAACTTTTATCATTTGCATAACTAAGCAAATCTACCATGTTATAATAGGATTCTAGACCAACTAGTATAGGATACTATTCTACACAGTTTTAGCATAGCAATACTATCCAACACATGCTTATAGAAAAATACTCTACTCATGCATAGACAAAATACTTAGGAAGTTTATGAATGTGCCACTTGCCTTGGCAACAAGAAGAGCAGTAGCAGCAGTTGCAAAAGTCTTCGCTTCTCTCCGAAAATTCTAACACATAAAACAAGCCACAATAAACATACAAGCATAACAACAACACTTAGAAAAAATATGACATGCATGAGATGCAATTAAAACCACAAGTCAATATTTTTCTAACTTCTCTAATTTTAATAAATCATGCATGAGACAAAAATGCATTTAACACAAATTTTACTAAGACAAAAATAATTAAAACAATTCCCAAAAAGGGAATAAACACTATGTTGAAAATAATCCTAAACAAAATACTTAGCAAAAATAAGGGAGAGTTTTTCCTAGGAGGAGTATAATTATACAAATCCAATGCAATTGGATTCACTCAAAATAATTTTTATAATAAAAGATATGCCAAATTTACTCAAATAACACATTTGTAATTTGAATAAGTTTAAATTTGGCAAAATATAAAACTAATTCAGCCAAACTTTTCTAAAAGTCAAGGGCTTTCCAAAAATATCAAAATTTGGACTTATAGATTTAAAGTTATGCCAAACATACTCAAATCGCTCATTTGGAATTTGAATATTTTAAACATGGCAAAACATAAAACTAATACAGCCAAAAGATTCTACACGTCGAGAGCTTTCCAAAAATATTTTATTTGTAAAATTTGGATAAACCAATAAAAATTAATGATAGATCTAAATTCCAGGGACTTTTCTGCAAAACCGCCAATTAAAAATAAAACAGAAAAATCCTTTCCACGCTGGCGCTGACGAGGCTTGGCTGGCTTGACGTGGCGCGGACTGGATGCGGACGGAGCGCTGATGAGGCGTCGACGTGTTTAAGTGACTTGATCTGGGCCGTCTAGATCTAGATCTACGGCTGAAAGTCGTCTGTACCCTTTCGGTAACACGATCTAATCCTACGCGTTCAGAGGAGATCCAACGGCTGTGGATCTAGGGTTTACCCAGGGCGGCGTGAAGCTGCCGGAAAATGGCATCGCGGCGGCCGGCCGCTCGGTGGTCGACGTAGACGGCGCTCCCATGGCGTCTGGGCTCGGGGAAGACCACGACGGGATGCGGCGCGACGCGGCGGAGGTGATGGAGTTCTTCCCGTCCTCGATTTCTTCCTGGAGCGGCGCGGGGATGCGGACGGAGCGGTGCGGCGCGCCGGCGGCTCCTGTCGAGGACGGTCTCGTCGTTTGGCTGCACACAAAAATTACCACACCACGTCACTAAGATGCGCAAGAGAGAAACAGAGAGGAAGGGATAGATGGGAGGGCTCGGGGTGCACAGAATCCACCGGAATCGAAGAAAATGTGCGGCGGCAGAGCGGACTCCGGCGAGCTCTTCCGGCGGCCTGGCGGCATGAAATGGAGAGGGAGGAGAGGGGAAAAGAGGAGGGGTTCGAGGGGATTTAAAGGAGCATGAAGGCGCGATCAATCGGGTCCTTAATCACCCGGATTTAAGGAAATAATCGCCGGCCGTGTTTCCGTTTTGTGCGCGTGATTTACGTTCGGAGGTTGAAGACGACCGTTCGCTGACAAGTGGGCTCCACATGGCAGTGAGAGAAAAGAAAAATAAAGGGGAGAGAGGGTGCGGGCTGGAGTTGCGCTGCGCTGCTGGGCTGCTTCTGGGCTTCGACCCAGTTGGCTTTTCTCTAAATTGTACCTTTTTTCCTTTTTCTGTTTTCTGCTTTTTCAAATAACTTTTGAAATATGAAACAAATGGATTCAAAACCAATTTGAAAATATTTGTAAAATCAATATCTGTCATTTAAAATATTTAACACACTTTTCCAACACATTTCCAAATTTTAAAAATTCAAATAATGTATAAAGTTTATTTGACACCTCTATGTCTTTTTATAAAATAGGAATTTCTAAATTCTTTTTGAACTTAAAATGAAATCCACAAAAATAGTATAAAATAATATCATTCAAATTATAAATCCAACAAAATAATTTGGTACAAAACATTTTATTTAAATAGAGTTTTGATAAATCATTTAAATACAAATACTCATTTATAATATGGGCTTTAAAAATATCACAAATGTAAATATTGGGAGAAAGCTATTTTAAGGTTATTTTCTTCAAATAAAAATAATTGATTCAAAACCAAATTTTAAAATAGAACTAGTTTTAAATCAATTACTTAAAACACTTTATAATTATTGTTTTAGAGTTTAGTAAATCCAAATTTTAAATCACCTTGCCAAATATATTGGGGTTTATGAAATACTTTGGATAAAAGAAATTAAACTAAACTCCAATTTTGAATTAAAGATTACTTGGAATTAAACTATTGAACTTTTGAAGATGCCAACTGTCTCCTATATTTGTTTTCTATTATAATTTTAATGTTTTCTTTTAATAAAAACAAAAGTTTCAATTTTTAGTGATTTTTAAACATTCCTTGCCCTTCGGATTTCTCTTAATAAAAGCAAAAGTTTTAATTTTTAGTTATTAACCAAAGCACCACTCCTTGCCCTTCCGGATTTCTCTCAGACATTTGAGATTGAATGCGATGCAAGTGGATTGGGCATTGGTCGAGTGCTTATGCAAAATGGTAGACCCATTGCATACCATAGTGAGAAACTAGATGGAGCTCGTTTGAATTACCCTATTTACGACAAGGAGTTATTTGTTTTGGTTCGTGTTTTGGAAGTGTGGCAACATTACCTTCGTCCTAAGGAATTTGTCATTCATTCCGACCATGAATCCTTGAAATATTTGAAAAGTCAAACAAATTTGAATAAAAGACATGCTAAGTGGGTTGAGTTCATTGAGTCTTTTACCTTTGTAATCAAGTACAAAAAAGGTAAAGACAATGTGGTCGCGGATGCTCTCTCCCGCAAGGCCAACCTACTTACACGTCTTGACATTAATGTCTTGGGTTTGGATGAGATAAAGGAGTTGTATGCTACCGATGCTTTCTTTGGAGACATTTTCGCTCAATGTTCGGTGCACAAAGGAATGGGTGATTTCTATTTGCACCAAGGTTTCTTGTTTAGGGCTAACAAACTATGCATACCCGAGTCTTCGCTTTGTTTGGTCCTTTTGAAGGAATCGCATGGAGGATCACTCATGGGTCACTTTGAACACGACAAGACCTACGCCATGCTCGCAACCAACTACTATTGGCCACGAATGAAACGTGATGTGGAACGCCTAGTTCGACGATGTTCTACATGTCTCAAAGCTAAGTCTACTCTAAATTCTTGTGGCTTATATACTCCTTTGCCTATTCCACATCGCCCATGGTCCGATATAGCTATGGATTTCGTCTTAGGACTCCCACGTACTAAAACAAACAAGGATTCCATCTTTGTTGTCATTGATCATTCTCTAAAATGGCACACTTTATACCATGCAACAAGACCGACGATGCTTCACATATTGCTACTTTGTTTTTCAGGGAAATCGTTCGTCTTCATGGCGTGCCCAAGACCATTCTGTCGGATCGTGACGTCAAGTTCGTGAGCTACTTTTGGAAGACTTTGATGCCAAGATGGGAATCAAGCAACTATTTTCCACCGCATACCACCCTCAAACCAATGGTCAAACCGAAGAGGTGAACCGAAGCCTATCCACACTCCTTTGTGTTGATCAAGCCCAACTTGAAGAATTGGTAAGAGTGCATCCCACATGCTGAGTTCGCCTACAATCGAGCACTACACCGCGCAACAAAGAGAACACCCTTCGAGGTCGTCTATGGCTCCAACCCCTACATCGCGCTAGACATGCTACCACTTCCACTCGGAGAACAAGTCAACATGGACTTCGACAAGCGTGCCGCTTACATGAAGAAACTACATGAAGACACAAGGGCCACGCTTGAGAAGCACAACAAAGACCATGCTACGAAGATGAACAAACACAAGCGCGCCATGATATTTGAAGAAGGAGACCTTGTTTGGCAACACCTTCGCAAAGATCGCTTTCCGGACGCAAGGAAGTCCAAGCTTCACCCTCGTGGAGATGGACCTTTCAAGGTTATCAAGCGCATCAACGACAATGCCTACAAGATCGACATCTCCCACTCCAAACACTTGGTCCATGACACCTTCAACGTCGCCGACCTATCGCCATACCTTGGAACATCAAGCGATGAGGATGACCAAGAGTCGAGGACGACTCTTTTCCAAGGGGGGGGGGAGATGATGTAGCCCAACCTACGGCTCCTACAACAAGTGGCCCAATGACAAGAGCAAGAGAAGGCCCAAGATGATGGAGAAGATGAGCAAGAGAAGGCCCAAGATGATGGAGAAGATGAGCAAGAGAAGGCCCAAGATGATGGAGAAGATGACCGAAAGAAGACCCAAGAAGATGGTCAAGAAGAAGAAGAAGAAGAGCAGGAAAAAGTGCCACGGCGGTACTACCGCCCCAAGTGCCGTCGGAAACCCCCCTCTGCGCCAATGTGCGGCACTGACGGCCTCAGTGCCGCCGGTACTACCGCTCGTACCAGCGGTACTACCGCTCGGTCGAGCGGGACTACCGCCCGAGCGAAGTCAACGCTGATTTGGCCCGCACCGGTACTACGCCCGGACGAGCGGTACTACCGCTGATGCGGGAACCAGCCAGGCTTTTGAGCCTTGTAATCTCCACCTACCCCCCCCACCTTTCCCTTTTACCTCTAGACTATAAATAGGAGTTCCCCATATCAGATCTGGGCAGACTATGATTTGGGATTAGAGTAGAGCTGTGCTCCTTCTTCTCAAAGTGGTCCTTTCCTCCTATGGAGATGAATCAAGCCTCCCCTTGTGGAGATGAACCAAGGCCTCCCTCGTGGAGAAGATCCCTTCGTGGATACCAAGGCTTCCTCTTATAGTTTGCTACTTGCTAATCTTCCCTCTTGAAGTGGTTAGATTGGGTTGGTTTTGATTGACTAATTGGATAAACAATCCTAAGAGTAAGGTGTGCTTGGGAGAGGAGAATTGGGGGCTACCCTTGGGGCTTGTTACCAGTTGAATCTTGCTGAGTTGCTACTTGCTAGTTATCCTTGATTTGGTGTTTTCCCCTATTTGTGTTCTTGTGTTCATCCCTTATTCTTCGTGTTCATCGATCCCTCCGCCCAAATCGTGAAAATCGGGACCAACCTACATCATCGCGACTCGTAAGAAGAAGGCAGCAGGTCCTCACTCTTGAGGCAGGAACTGTCTCCCAGATCCGAAAGACGCGGCGAAGATCGGAGCGCGGCGCCGAGCGGGCTGAGCTCCGCAAGCGGCAGCCTTGTTTCCAAGCGACTATGCTGACAACGCCAGATGATGCGGAAGGCCAGGCACCTCGAGGTGATGGAGTCTAACGACGCACCCGATGCTCCTGCTCGAGTGCCGACGAAGGTTTTCCCACCTTCGGAGATCAGGGCGCCCGGGCAGATCC
The DNA here is from genome assembly GCA_947311845.1 of Poa pratensis. Classification (NCBI taxonomy): domain Eukaryota; kingdom Viridiplantae; phylum Streptophyta; class Magnoliopsida; order Poales; family Poaceae; genus Poa; species Poa pratensis. The sequence continues at coordinate 47,325,575 of CAMZMU010000080.1, read as the reverse complement.
CAATTTTCGATGGCTTCATGCTGATGGGACTTGTTCCCCCTTCTCAGATTTATTTTTAGAGATCTTGCGTGCGTACGGATTGAAACTTCTGCATCTGACCCCGGGCGCGATCTTGGATCTGACGGTCTTCGCCTATGCTTGCGAAGCGTTCATCGGGGTGAAACCGTCCGTGGCTCTGTTCAACCACTTTTTCTACCCCCGCATCGGGAAGGACGGCTGGATGGGGGGCGGTGTCACCTTCTGCTTCCGCCAGAAGGTTAAGCTGAACTACCCTCACATGGCAATCAAGTCCAAGTGGGATGAGTGGAGGCAACGCTGGTTCTTGAGGTGCCAGAAGCCCTGTGATACGTCTCAAACGTATCTATAATTTATGATGTTCCATGCTTATATTATACCAATTGTCACATGTTTTATATACACTTTATATCATATTATGACATTTATTGAATAACCTACTAATAGTTGCCAAAGTGCACAATGTTCTTGTTTTACACTTTAATGTGTAGGAATTATCAAAATTGGGCAAAGGAAACCTTGTTGGAGTCGAATCGGGACCTTCCTGAAATCTGTCTGAAAACGTTTTTCGGAGATTGTCACGTACCGGACAGAAGACGACGTCAAACAGAAAAGTCTAGTCGGAAAAGTTGCGGGGAATTTTCTGCCAATCGATCTGGACTTAAAATTCGCCTAATTCCGAGTTCGGACGCTCCAGATATCGCCGCTTTACCGAAACCCTAAAGGAGATGACGGGAATCCGAGAGCATATATAAGGAGAGGAAACCTAACTCGTGGGGAGGCCCCCATACCACGATTTTCTCCTCCCAGGTAGCCGTCTTGGGGTGGAGAACCTCCTCCATACCAGCACCATCTCCAAGGGCCGCCGCCGCCTCCACGGGCTGCCGCCGCCGCGCCGTGGCTGCCGCCGCCTCCACTCCGGGCTGCACCTCTCCATCAAGCTCCTCATCACTATGACCATGTGTGAGTAGTTTCCCTCGGGGCTGAGGGCTCATGCCGGTAGCTATGTGGTTTATCTCTCTCTCCCATGGTGTGATTTTTATGTGATCATGAGCTTTGTAATCTAGTTGAATCCATAGATGTTACTCTTCATTATCTTATATGCTACTTAAGTGGTTTTATTAATGTAAACTCCGGAGTCACCTTTGTCCCACGGTGCGAAGTTGACAGTGTGCGCACCGTGTGTGGCTCTTAGGCTAAAGATTACAGGAATACTTATCATGAGTTATTATTTGTGTTGGATGTCTCTATGAAATTGTGGTGTTTGTCTAGTACTATTTTAGGGCGCTCAAGTTGACAGTATGGGGTTCCCTAGATGTGGAATGCGACTTTAAGGTGTGCTTTTATAGCCCTACGCAGTGGATTGGTGTTCGTTATCCAACGAGAGAATAATTCAGAATAGCATAGTGAAGAGGAAATATCTATGTATTCAATTATATTATTATTGTTGAGAGTGTCCACTAGTGAAAGTATGATCCTTAGGCCTTGTTTCTAAGCATTGAAACACCGTTTACAACCAGTTCTGCTACATGTTTGCTTGCTGCCATTTTTATTTCAGATTGCAATTACCACTTATAATCATCCATATCACTTGTATTTTAATATCTCTTCGCCGAACTAGTGCACCTATACATCTGACAAGTGTATTAGGTGTGTTGGGGACACAAGAGACTTCTTGTATCTTAATTGCAGGGTTGCTTGAGAGGGATATCTTTGACCTCTACCTCCCTGAGTTCGATAAACCTTGGGTGATTCACTTAAGAGAAAATTGCTGCTGTTCTACAAAGCTCTGCACTTAGAGGACCAACACTGTCTACAAGAATAGAAGCGTGCGTACACATCACCCTGCCACTCCTTGAAGAGCCGACGGAGCATCCAGTGAGCTTGGAGACCTGGAGGTGCGTCAGCTATCAGGATGATGATCTTTCGGCTGCGGTAGCACGCTTCAAGCTCCTTCGTGAGAAGGGAGTTTCCGGAGCTGCCATCCTTGCCCACTTCCTTCGCAACCGCCTGGCGCCTCTGCAGAAGCGGCCACACCCAGCTTGGGATTTCCAGGGTCCCCTGGATCCATCTCGCCTGAGAAGTCCAGATATGGACCGCGCCCTCCTCCGGGACAACATGATCGGGATGTTCACCCGGGATGTCAAATATAAGCTGCCGACAGGATTCCGGCCCCTGTGTGATGACCCGGAGAAAGCGGCGATCATGGAGTCAATGCCGACTTTCAATGCCTTCGGGATTGTGGGCCGATCTGATCACGGACCCAAACCCGCCGGACGACGACCCGGAAGGCCAAGGCTCCTTCTAGCTCCGACGAAGAAGGAGAACTCCTGAGTCTGAAGAAGAGAGTGAAGAATAATCCGGGGAGGATTCCGCTGGCTCCGATGACAGAGACGATGGCGACGGCAACGAGGCCGCCGCTGGCGATGACGACGGCAGCGACAACGAAGATGATGGTGAAGATGACGATGACGAATATGATGACGACGACGGCGAGGATGCGGGGGAGAGGATTTCTTCGCCGCATCGTTCTCCAGAGCCCACCGTGGTTGCCGACCCGGGGGCGGGCAGTCTCATGGATGTGGAGACCAACACAGCCGACTTTGTCTTGGCCCCTCGGCCAAGAGCGTCTCCGAATCATTCGCCTCCCGCGGCGGGACCAGTCACCTCACCGGGCGAGCATCAACAGAGCCCCCACGCCTCTTCTGCCGGATCAGTGGAGGTTCCGGTGTCCTTGGGGATCAAGCGCTCCCGAGAGTAAGCTTTTCCCTGATCTTCTTCTAGCTTTTCGCATTTCTCGCCTATCCCAAGGAAAGTGACCATGTGTCTGTGCAGGGGCACACCTTCCCTGGATACCAGCAAGAGGAGACGCGATGCGGCGGAGGATGACACCGCCACCAGCTTTGGAGCCTGTGGTGGAGGGATGTTCCCACCCCCACTGGCGGAAGTCGACGGCCGCCGCGGGAGCGGGGTAGGGAGCGCGACTGTGGCCTCCCCGGCCCGCCCCAGAGAAGGCCCAGATGCCAGGACGCCAGAGCAAGCAGGTACACTCGGGCTCCCGGGTTATGCCGTTCTTGTTTCATGTCTTCAATATGCTTGACGTTTTCTTGTTTCCAGATGCTTCTGTGGTGAATGTCTTTTCCCCGGGTGACCTACTTGGCGTTGCCAGCCAAGAAAACCCACCCTCCTTTACTCCTTCGGATGGCCAAGAGGTGTCCAAAGGCGCGCCCAGCTCACGCGCGGCTGGGACCCAAACTATGATCCCTGCTCCAGGCCGAAACCGTGACGACGCACCGGGTCCTGAGTCTCCCCTGACTTGCTGGAGAGCTCGCTGATGACCGGGCAGACTCTGAGGACATTTACCAATTTCTCCACGGATTCGGGAGCTAGCGAAGAGATCGCCGAGCTGGCGAGGATCAAGGAAGACCTTGCTGCCAAGCGTTTGAAGGGTGCCGGTGCCCCGGGAAGCTCTTCGGAAGTGGCTCCCCGGATCACTATCAGAGGGGAAAGCTGAGCACAAGCGACGCGAGCAGGACGTGATGGTGAGGGAGCAGCAGCTGATGACCCGGGAGGTCGAGCTGGCGCAAAAAGTCAAATCCTTGGAAGGCCAGAAGCTGCAACTAGAGCAGGAAACGGAGCGGCGTACGAAGGATGCCGCTGACCACCACCGGGAGGCGCTCGAGGCCAAGGACAAGGAGATCAGGAGCCGCCAGCTTAAGGATGAGGAGAACAACCAGATCATCGAAGATATCAAGAAGACCTTCCACCGGGAGCAAGAGGCCATTCGTGCTTTGCAGCAATAGGCCGAGAAAAACAGCCAGAAGGAAGAGTCTGTGAGGGCGCGGAACGAAGAGCTAACAGGGTTGAAGGAGACCAACCAGAAGCTGACCCAGGCCAACTCCCAAGCGTCAACTGAGCTGTCGGAGTTTCACCGCTCCAACCAGGAAGGTCTTGCCATGATGGCGGAGGCCAGTCAAGAGGCTACGAAACGGGTGGAGCGGCTGAACCTGAGAACTGTGCTTCCAACGCTGGAGCCAAACTGCCAGAGCTTGCCCCCTGTCGCGGAGTTCAGCAGGAAGGTTGCTGTCGACGTTCGAACCTTCAAGCACAAGATGGCCGCCCAGCTCGTTGGTGATAAACACGAGGCGAGCAGGCTGACAGCAGCTTCGGTGATGGCGGCGTTCCGGGAGGCCAACCCGGATGCCATCATGCCGGATTTTGCGGCATCGTCCCCTTCCAAGGGCTCCCTCCAGGCGGTGAACACTCCTGCGACCACAATTGCCACAAAGATGTTCCCGCGCCACTAGATTTTCTGCAAAACATTCGAGCACCTCGTGCCCCAAATGTAATAAATTCTGAGTCAGATCTCATGCTATGGCTCCAAAATTTAGATGTAATATGCTAGAACTCGCTTTGCTACTCTACTTTGCGGGTATTTTTACTGAGCTTAGCATGTTTTTACTGTCTCCACGTCTTTTTGAGGGGTCCTTCGAGGATGTAAGCTTACCCGTGAGGCCCTGACTGATCAGGAATGCACTCACAAGCCCTACCGATTCCCAGAAGGCCGTTCACTCTGCTGGCATGAACGTCCCCGGGAAGTATCAGGTTTCGCACCGCTTTTTACCCCCGGGAGAGTCGCTACCCCATGAGTGCTCGCTCGATGGTCGAGCCACGTTCCCGATTTTTACACATGTTTTGTACCCGCAAGATAGACAGCTCAACACAGAGAGGACTTTGCTCGAGGAACACTTATCTTTTATTGATCACAGGAGCTCTTGAATTGATAACTTGACACTTCCGGGTACATCTTGCAATGACATGCTTCAGCGAGTCTGGCGGGGAGGAAGGTTGAGAGCTTCCTCTCCTCGAGCACATCGGTTAGCTATGTTCCACAGGTCCTCCAACGTGTCCACAACATGAAGGCTCAGTTTCTCGCGCATTTTCAGGTTGCGACGTTGACATGGAAGACAGCGATGACAGAGACCTCTCGGAGATCAGCCGGGGGAATGCGGTCGACGACGCCCCGGAACCTCCAGATGTAATGGCGCAGCGTCTCCCCAGTCTCTTGTTCCAGGCGGTAGAGATCAAGGATGGTCACTGGGTATGGCGTGCAGCAGGTCTTGAGGTGCTGTCCTGCCTGGTCCTCTATCTCCTCCCGGGAGCGCCGCCGGGGATTAGAGCTCTGGCCAGTGCCTTCGTGAAGAGGCTCCATGGGCCTCTTGCCATGAGGATCCTCGGGCTGCACTTCCTCCGGCGGTGCTGGTGTGGGAACGGCGGTGCCAGCGTCGACAATCGGGGCAGAACTCGTGGGGGCGTGGCATTGGTGAGCGTAGTTCAACAGACTTTCCAAGCTTGCGATCCATGCCTTCGCACGGGGATCGTTCTTGCACTGATCTGGTGGGAAAGAGAGAAGTGCTCGGGCTGCACCCATGGCTTCCCCTAGCCCCCAGCTGTTCCGAGTTGACTGACTTGCTGGCTCACCAAGGACCTCCCGAGTTCCCGACATGTTTCCTGCTTGCTGATGAGGCGACCGCCCACCTTGAACGGAGGGTGCTGATGACCTTGTTGGAGAAGAAGAGTCCAGGGCAGCTTCGTCGGGGACGAGAAGCTGGCTGCTGATCCTGCCGCGAATGTAGAGCTCAACGAAGGTCTTGAGACGGACGGAGAGCTCGACTCAGATTCTGTCCCGGACGAAGTGCCTGACGTAGAACTTGACGCAGAACTTGAGGTTGATGAGGACGAATCCAGCGCTTGCACCCCCTACCTGGCGCGCCAGATGTCATGTCTCGGGTGACGGACACCGGGAGTAGATGATACCCCCTTTTTAGGTTCGGCACGGGGTGCGTAGGAGGCTGGAAGACGCCTTACCCGGGAGCAATACCATCGAGTTCTTCGTCGGGGCACGCGGGCAAACAACACAGAGAGACACACGGCGTTACCCAGGTTCAGGCCGCCCGGAGGCCAAAAGCCCTACCCCTGCATGTCTGGATTGAAGTGTTCATCATGATGTGGTGTACAAGGGTGTTCTGGGATGAACCCGACAGAGTTCCGGCCGGAGGTAGACGAAGCGCAGATCCTGCCCTGGGGAGATCACCTCTCTCTCTACCCTCCGAACCCTAGTCTAGTCTTGCTTGTGTTCTATCCTCCCCTTCCTTGGTGCCATGGTCCTCCTTTTATAGGCTAAGGGGATCCGACATGGGCACACGAAGGGCGTGAGGGGTTTTTCGCGGGAGAACCCCTCGGCGGTCCTTGGAGGAGATGTGGCATCCTCTCCTCCAAGCATTCTGTGGAGGGCGGCGCGGTCGTCCGCCCTTGGAAAAGGTGGGAAAAGATGGTACAGATGGAGGACCCGGGAGCACGCCTGGCCTCCTGCCGGGCGCACGGACCCGCGGGTATCCCGCCTTGTTCTCCGGGCAAGGGGTGACCCCGGAAGGTTGCCTGGTCCTTAGCCGCAGAGCGTTGTTGTCGAACTTGTCGGGTGTCCTTGAGGCAGATGTGCTATCCCGTCTGCTGAACTTGACTCCTTGCCTTGTCCATCTTCTTGGTGGGTCCCAGTGGTGGATCCACTTTGGCAGCATCAGGGGAACCCCATGTTCCACTGCTGCGACACCGTCCAATACTGATATAGTTACCCACCTAGTATTTATAAAGTTAACATGTGTTTTCATGTGTAGTTAAACAAACAAAATCAATGTAGTTATCATACTCTCTCGGTAATAGTTACCACTCAATACTGATGCAGTTACCGCCCAATACTGATAAAGTTACCCATGTGTTTTTATGTGTAGTTATCCATCACAAAATCGTTATAGTTACCCTACTCTCTCGGTAATAGTTACCACCCAATACAGATAGATTTACCCACCAAGTACTGATAAAGTTACCCATGTGTTTTCATGGTGCAGTTATCCAGCACGAAATCAATATAGTTACCATGCTCTCTTCCTAATAATTACCCACCCAATACTGATGAAGTTACCCACTCAGTACTTATGAAATTATCCATGTGTTCATGATGTAGTTCTCCACCACGAAATTGGTGTAGTTACCATGTTCTCCAAATGATAGTTACGAACACAATGGCCATCTTTTTTATGGTGTAGTTGTCATTATGAAATCGACAGTTATCATCCTAATACTTATGTACGATAAATTTACCATCTCAAAATGATATTCACTTATGAAATCTAGGTGTAGTAACTTCAATACTCGTAAAAATTTAAAAGAACAACAAAAAAATGGTTCTATTTTAGCCCGAAAACTAATCGTTAATATGGTGGGCAACTTACATATTCAAGCCTGGATAACTTATATGTTATAGGGTGGGTAACTTTTGGGTCCAAAAAAAAAGTTGTCGAAACATATCGACATGGGATCTAGTTTCGAAGATCTCGTCGCGACTAGTCTAACGGTGAAAACAGATTCTAAATCAGATAAACGGTTTGGGCTACAAAACTATTTGAATTTTCGAGTTTCGCATTTAATGCGGGATGACATCAGCTTTTTTGGATTTTTGTGCATGCAAGAGGTGCTAGCCGTATGCATGGGTTCGGTGATTAGTAAAAAATTGTCCTAACGCCTTACGGTTATACCAAATATAAGGCGCCTTACATATAGTCGCGTCCTACATTAAATTTGATCCATTCAATATCTGATCAACGCTCCAGATCGCTCCAATGTTTGACAACTCAACACACCTTTTCGTTTTGATGATAATTACAAGGATTTGCCACTACTCGAATAAACACCTCAGCAGAGTCGCCACCGGCCATTTGCTCTGCCATTTGCCCCGCGATTCCGCCGGCCGCCTGGTGACGGACAGACGACGACAACTTCGTCGAGAGCCGATGTCGGTCGGACTCCAAATCGTGCCGCCACTCCTCGATCTCTCGCGAGCGGTGTCGCGTCCCTTCTCCGTAGGAGGAACGAAACCATCCGCCACCGATCCCCCGTCTCGAACTCCGGGACCTCCCGCGGTTGAGCCCCATCTCCGGCGCCTCCCGATTTGGCTGTCGTCACCACCTGGATTTGACGCCGTTGTCAGCTGGTTACCTCCCCGAGCTACCACCATCAAATTCGCCACGAGATCCGTCCGTCTATGCCGTGCGTCCCACCCCGCCGCCACCGCAATGCCCCAACGCCTCCCTGGACCGGTGCGCCACCCATCTACGCGCCCGCCTGCAGTATCCAGCACCTCCTCCTCGACGCGCCCAAGGTCGGATGTCCGCTCCTTTCAAAGGACGCGACAGCTTGGACGATGCCACCCAACTCCTTGCGACGGATGCGTCGGCCTGGACGCCGCCGCCCAACTCCAGAAACTACGCCTCTCAGGTCCGCTTTGATATCTCTGATTACGGCCGCCAAGGAACGGATCAGGGCACCGATGAACGCACTGACACATTGACATATCCGTCGTTCTGGAGTTGAGGAGTTCTACCCTTCTTCCATGCGAGGCCTTTCAACCATGTTCGTTCTTGGGTAGTACAGCTTAGGACGTGTTTGTTTCGCACGATTTGCTCCGGCACCCCATTACGTTGCAATCCGATGACGTTAATCGTGTTTGTTTCAGTTTGCACGTAAACAGGTCCCCCGTAATCGAGTCCCGCAGCAGTGTAACCCCGATACCGCCCTCCCCCCAGCGGAAATGAAACGATACCGGAGACGCATCTCTCTCTCTCTCTCGTGAACCTCTCCCGTCCCGTCCCCCTGATTGCCCAAGATCCTCCGTGCCCTTCTGCCGCCGCCGGTGGCGCGATGCAGGCCGCCGTCTTCCCGTCGACGACCGCTACCTCATCTGCAGCGGAGGCGGCGCCATGCGAGGAGTTCTGCCTCACCTGGAGCAGAGGCAGCGCCATGCGAGGAGCTCGTAGCGGCGGCCGACCGTCGATCTGGTTCCCTGCCGGTAGGCCTCTTTCTCCGGATCCCCACGTCGCCTTCTCTCATCGAGGCTCCTCTCCTCTTCCCAGCCGAACACCACCTCTCCCTTCATATCCGTGCGAAACTGATTACGTTACAAGCTGGAACCAAACAAGATAGGGAAAAGTCCATTACACCACTAATCCCGCCGTGATCTGATTCCCTTGCCGTTAGCGTTACCGCTCCCTGAACCAAACACGTCCTTAATTCGATTTTATTTCAGAGTTGAGAGAGAATTCGACCAGTGTATAAGTCAAAGCTCCATTGCTGGATTTTTTTCCTTGGACCAAACTGGCAGACCATGACATGGACACCAAGTCAGTGTCTTGATCCATTCTCTGATTGCTGTGTGGCTCCTCCGATGAACTGTTATTTTGCCTGTATACTTATATTCCTTTTTCATTGCAACCATACAAATACTTGAGTGAAATACTTTGGTAGGAGAAAATCGAGTCTTAAGAATGCATGGTGTTTCATATAAAAAAGAAGAAAAAGCTGAGACAATCCATGTTCTGAACGACATGGCAAATTATACATTTTAAGACATAGGAATCAAGCTCAGTTTTAGCAAATCATTTAGGCAATTTTTGCTCAGATTTTCATTTCCGTGCTATTTATCTACAGGTCTTGTGTGTTCCACTTTTTGTTTTTGCAAATTTGTTTGTCAAATTGTGTTCAGAATTTCCATTCCAACCACATGAATGATGTCCGGGACATGAGGACGCGGCACGGTGCATCGCGGTCAACAAAGTTGTTTCAGGATATTTTTATTGTGATAAAGACCTCTCTGAGCTCAACCCTGTTTTTTTGAGCAAATACCATATATATTAAACCAACAAATAGTACATGATTACATCGATTACAAAAACTAGGTGAATGCGGGATATAAAAAATTATATGAACACATTGATGAAGTAACTATCCTAAATTCAAAAAATATGTCAACGACATGACAACACATGATTTCTACACATATATCGATAAATACTTATTCTTTCTCCAATTTCTTTCTTTTTATAATCTTTTTAATTTTTTGGAACCCTATGAAGACGTCATCAAGTAAAATACCGCTGCTACCAATAAAATATCGCAAGTTGTCAAAATCTAAATGTTTAAACCAACATAAATTGATAGAAAAATACCAAAAGCAGTACCAAACATTAATCACCACATGGACGAATTTATTCATCTTGGTACAGCAACGGAATGAAAGCTAGAATTCTGGAAGGAACAAAAATGTAAACGCACCATCCACCATCGGTGCTGCTTGGAGCTAGCTCCACCGTGCGGAAGCGCCTGGGCGACTGCATCTCCCACGATGGGGACACATGCTGGAGACGTTTGCACCATGCTGCCCTGAGAAGACATCTCCAGCACCGTGGCGATTCCGTGCTCGCTGAAGAGAAAACCGGTGTTATTCTCCACCTTCTCGGACCGATTCACCGTGGAGATGATCGCTGATGGTGTTTTCCGCACCACAGTCGCCTCGCCCCAGGTGGCGGCGGCCATTTTGCGTCGGCGGGCTTTCGTCTTCGCCGACGTCCTGTTCCGCCTCCGCCGCGACCCTCCTGCCGTTGGCCAACGGTCGGAAATTCAAGATCAGCCGCTGACGTGGACCTTCGGAGCGCTGACTTTTCCGTCGTCCCCCGTGCTAGCGGACGTACCGTTCCGGTATGGGCCCCACGGTGCTGTTACGCCACCACGTCCCGTCTCTCCCACCGCCCGTCTCGCTCGCTCGCCTCCTGATGTGTCGCCCACACCGCCAACTGCACACCTGTCAGGGTTACGCGCCGAGTCCAGGGCCGACACTCGTGCCACGTCGCCCCACGCCGACCCCGCACCTCCCTCCACTCCACCGTCCGATCCTCCATGCACGCCCAGATCGTGGGTTGACGTAGTGAAGACCCCAAAGTCAACTACGTCTCCTTTTACCCCGGTCTCTCTGGAATCCTCCACCATTACGCCGGCCTCTCCGCCCGCACCCCGGCGCCTGCCTTTTAATCTCTCGCGGCGCTGTTACCGCTGCCTCTCGCTACGTCATCGCGTCCGTGATTGCCGAGACCCGGTTGCCTGCTTGCTGTGTCGCCGCTCCGGCCATCGGGCGCGCGACTGCCCCGACCAGCCCTCTCGCTGCCGTTCCGCCCCACCGGCCGCCATGCCGGTCCACCACCATCCCCACATCACGCCACCAGCCCGCCGCCACCCTCCGAACCGCCAGTTCCCTGTCACACCGCACCCCTTCGCCCCCGCCGCGCCGCCACCACAGCCTCCACCACCGCCGCCGCCAACCCAGGTTCCGCCGCTTGGCGAGTTCTCGCCGATCTCCCACTTTGATCTTGGCGACTCGTCGGCTGATGATTCCACTGAGAGTGACCAGCCCGAGGGCCATGCACACCCCTGTCACCTCGACGTGTACATGCCAACCGTCGACATGAGGCAGTTCGATGAGTTTGGCTTCTCGTACGTTGACCCGGAGGCCACTAACCCGGGCCCGCTCGTCCAGGAGGCGCTGTTCTTCCAGGTGCCTCTAGGCATGGAGGCCAGGACGGCCACGAGCTCGCACGGTCAGACGCTGGTGCGGTTCCGCACGCCGGCGTCGCGCGAGTTCGCCGTGTCCGGCAGCCCCTTCGTGGTCCAGGAGCACAATGTCTACTTCGAGCGCCACGAGGACGCCCCCAACCGTTTCCGCTTCGTACACGAGGGCTACGTCGCGCTCTCCCTCGTCGGCTACCCCCTGGAGCATTGGAACCGTCCGCACATTCGCACGTCCGTGGCCGGCTTCGGCAACCCCCAGGAGGTCGTGGAGATCTGCATGGCAGGTACCGAGTTCATCTCCGTGCTCGTGGTCTGCAAGTACGAGCACTTCTGCTGCATCCCACAGGTGCTCCATGTCAAGAACTCCGACAGCCTGGGCACTGCCGTGATCGTCAAGCGCCTCCGCCGCTACGTGATCGGCCAGGACGGCCCTCCGCCGCCGCCGCCTCCTCCAGGTGGCCCAGGTGGCGCTCCTCCCGGTGCTCCTGGCGGCGCCCCCCCGGGCGGCCCCGGTGGCGCCCCCCCTCATGTTCCTGGCGGCGCCCCTCCTGGTGGACACGCTGGTGGGCCTCCCGGTGGTCCGCCCGGCGGGCCGCAAGGGCCCCCGCGTGGCTCTCGCAGCTACGGCGCGTACTCCATGCCGGGCCTGCTGCTGCCGCTGGTCGCGGGCGGAGCTCCCGGAGCCGGGCCAAGCAGCGGCGTGACGGCCCCTGCGAGCTCTGGGGGCGACGACTGCTCCCTCCACGTCCCGGCTGTCTCCGGTGAGCAGGGGGTCCCGTTCTCTGCCATCACGCCTGGCGGGATCGTGGGTGACCCCGATATTCGGATGAGGCGTGTGACACGTACTACCACCTGTTCGTGCGCGGCGACGTGGGCGCCGGCTACTTCCGCGTCCCGCGCCGTTTGGCATGCTCCGAGGCCCATGGTCCGCGCGGTCTGGCTCATGTCAACCTCGCTTCCGGCGCGGTGGGCGTCATTGACAAGATCACGAAGGTGCGCAGCAAGGGGACTGTCGTCTCCGTCGACGTCCTCGCCGACGCAGTCATTCCGACACGCCGCTCGCGCGCGAGCCTCTTGTGGCTGCGCCGCCACAGGTCCTTGTGGCCCCGGAAGTTGAAGAGGAGGTCCATCATGAGGCCCCCGCGGGCGCCGCCCGTGCTGCGATCAGGCGCGGCAAGCGACCAGTTGCCGACCACACCGCGCCCGTCCGCGCCAGCACGCGCATCAGGGCGCAGACGCCGGCCTGCTACCACTCCACGCTTGATCGCGCGGTCGAGCTGAAGAAGGTGAAGATGGGGACCAGTGCGGCGCTGTCTGCTGCGCCGCCGCCGCTGACTGCCTTGGAGATCCGGGGCATGATCGCCGCATGCCAACTACCACGTGACGCGGCCAGCGATGTGGAAGAAGCTCTCCTGGTGCCCGATGGTGCCAATGCGTGACGGACCGACGTTTGTGCCCCCGGCTGGCCCTGCCCCTTTTTGCTGTGATCGTCGTCAAGCTGAGCAGTGCGTATGCTGGCTCATTGCTATGTTTGTCGATCGGGCTAGCTGTGTGTTCCCCTCCCGTAGCTTATGTGTTGGTGCTTGCTCAGTCCTTTTGCAGTGCTGTACAGTAGAGGTTGTAGTGGTGTTGTCGGCTTATATGTACAGACTAGGTGTGCGTCCGTGTGTGGCAGCCTGTTGCCCTGCTAGTTATCCATGAGTGTACGGACCTACAAGAAACTACTCCTCTGTTCATGGAACACGCGCGGGCTGAACGACCACGACAAATGCCTTGACGTGAAACGGAACCTCTCCGCGCAACCGCTCAATGTCATCTGCCTGCAAGAGACGAAGCTGAGCGATCTCAATGCCTCCAAAGCTTCGTCGTTCCTCCCACCAGGCTTCACGAACTTCGCTGCCAAGCTCTCTGATGGGGCGTCTGGCGGCATCATCACAGCATGGAAGGATGCCGACATCCGTCTCATCCGTAATGTTGAGCTGGGGTACTCGCTAACCTCGTTCTTTGAGTTTGCTGCAGATGGTTTGGCGTTCGCAGTCACAAACGTGTATGCACCATGCACGTCCCCTGAGCGAGATTGCTTCCTCGATGAGCTCCGTTCTTTTGCTCCGAGCTGCGACCTGCCATGGATGATCGTGGGCGACTTTAACCTGGTTCGTGGACCAGAGGACAAGAACACTGCCTCCTTCGACGCGTCGGCCGCGGACGCCTTCAACTCCTTCATCGACGACCTAGTCCTCCAGGAGCTCCCCCTCCTCGATCGGATGTACACGTGGTCAAATAACCGTGCGGTTCCTACCCTTGTACGTCTGGATCGTGCCCTCATCAACCCACAGTGGGGTGGAACCTTGTTCAACTCCACGCTGCGCTCGCTGGTTCGGACAACCTCGGATCACGTGCCCTTGCTGGTTGAGGCCACTTCGCGAGCGCCATCGTCCCAGGTCTTCAGGTTTGAAAAATACTGGGCCCAGTCCGTGGAGTATCGAGCCCTGATTGGTGAGGTTTGGACCAGGCCGAGTAACCAGGTGGCGGGTGCGGCGCGGCGTCTGTCTCGCAAGCTCAAATGGGCCCGTGCTGAATCGAAAAAATGGGCTCGTGCCAGGCTTAGGCCCAATGACGTGGTGGCTAACTGTCGAGCCGTCATCTCTCTGCTTGATTTGTTTGAAGAGTTTCGTGCCTTGACGACGGCTGAATCGCGACTCCGAGGTCATGTCCGCACCCACCTCCTTTAGAATGCAAGAAGCTTGATGCATACTGGAAACAGAGATATACCTTCCGCCTCTGTAAGCTTGGTGATGAGAACACGTCGTTCTTTCATGCGAGTGCGTCCGCCCGGCTCCGAAGGAATCAGATTGTGACGCTGCATGAGGGAGGGCGTGCCCACTCCAACCACGAGGACAAGGAGCGCATCCTGCGGGACTTCTACACCGGACTGCTAGGTACTGTCCACGACGTTGCTTGGGACCCCGGGCTGGCGTCGCTGCTCCCGCGTGTGCCCGGCTTGGCGGCAGTTGAGGCGCCCTTCACCGAGAGCGAGCTGAAGAAAGCAGTCTTCTCTATGCGGTCTAACAGCAGCCCAGGACCGGACGGGTTTGGCCCGGCTTTCTTCAAGATTTTCTGGGAGGTGATCAAAACGGATCTCATGGCTTTCTTGGAGGAATTCTACCATGGCCGTGCTCACTTGGCTGGGGTCAATCAAGCCTACATCGCGCTGCTTCCAAAATCTGAGTTGGTCACAACGGCAGACGGATTTCGGCCCATTTCCCTTCAGAACTGCGTCATGAAGGTGGTCACCAGGATACTCACCACGCGCCTCCAGTGTTTTATTGAGCAGCTCGTCGGCTTTGAGCAGTCAGGATTCATTGCGGGTCGATGTATCTCCGATAATTACCTGTACGCGGCGGAGCTGATTCAGTGTGTCGGCTTCGCAAGACCCCCACGATCGCATTGAAGCTGGACTTCAAAAAAGCCTTCGACTCTGTTGACTGGAGATCTCTTGATGCGATTATGGATGCACGTGGGTTTGGCGCCCTCTTCCGTTCGTGGATTCGTGACATCTTCGTACAGGCAAAGCTGCAGTGCTTCTGAATGGCGTCCCCGGGCGATGGATAGAGTGCAAGAACGGGCTGCGGCAGGGCGACCCGTTGTCACCATATCTGTTCCTGATTGTCGCCGGCCTCCTGCGCCAACGGGTTGCTGTCGACGGCTCGCTACTCCACCCCCTTGTGGACGACCTGCCGTGCCCCGTGCTCCAGTACGCGGATGACACTCTGATCTTGGTCCGTGCCGACCCCCGCCAGCTCACCCTCCTCAGGGGCGCTCTAGATGCTTTCTCTGCGGCGACAGGGCTTGCCATCAACTACCACAAGAGCACCTTCGTCCCGATCTGTGTCCCTCCCGACGAGGCAGCATCGCTCGCTGCGATCCTTGGGTGCCCCGTCTCTGTGTTCCCCCAAACTTATTTAGGGTTGCCGTTGTCTGATCGCAAGCTTCCTGCAAGTGCGCTTGATTTCCTGGCGGATAAGATCACAGGGCGAATTCCCAGTTGGAAAGTGCGTACTCTGGATCCCGGCAGTCGACTAACTTTGACATCTGCCGTTCTGTCAGCCCTCCCATCATTTGCTATGTCCGTGCTGCCACTGCCGAAAGGCACGGTGGTGAAGATGGACCGCCCGCGTCGCGCTATGTTCTGGAAGGCATCGGAGTCTTGCTCTGGGGGTGATTGTCTGGTGTCGTGGGACACGGCGTGCCGTCTAAAATCCGAAGGAGGTCTGGGCATGATCGACCTGGGGGTGCAGAACACGTGCCTCCTCCTCAAGATTGTCCATAAGCTGTTGACGGGCGCCAACAACCCGTGGACGGTGTGGGTGCGCCGGTGGTACCTGGGGAATGATGTCCCCCCTCCCTCGACTCCAACTTGGCGGTGCTTCAGCTCCCTCGTGCCTCTACTTCGCCAGTTAACCATAGTCCGAGTGGGGGACGGCGTGTCAACCTCCTTCTGGCATGATAACTGGACCTCCTTTGGCTCGCTTGCTGCAGCTCTCCCCGCCGCGTACTCGCACTGCCTTGCTCAAGATGTTGCAGTGGATGCCGTGCTGCGACAGGGTGTGGGCGCGCTGCCTCTCCCCTGCCGCCACGGCCGAGCTCGGTGTCGTCATGGACGCCCTCTCACGTTTTGTTCCCGGCGCCACATCCGATAGCAGGACGCTGATCTGTTCCGCCACCGAGCGTTTCAAGACCCGGGATGCCTACCGCCTCCTTCGCTCGACGGGGTGCGGGCCGCCGCTGAACGACCTCAACTGGGTGAATTTCTGCCCAGTCAAGGTTAGGGTCTTTATCTGGATTCTCCGTCATCGGCGAACAAGGACGCGCGCCAGGCTGCATCGACTGGGTATCCTGAGGTCTCCCGACTGCCCGTTCTGCCCTGGAATCGTGGAGGACGCACGCCACCTGTTTGTTGAGTGTCCACGGATGCAGGATGTTTGGCGTGTGTGCGCTCCCGCTGCCGCCGCCCCCGTCATCGACAGCGTGATCGACGCCTTCTCTGCTGAGCACCCCACCTGGCCCCTCCCCCTCCGCATGACTGCGGCTGCCTTGTTGCTCTGGATCGGCTGGAAGACCAGGAACCGTCGTGTGTTCGATGGCCTCGATACGTCTGTCCCGGAGTTCTTTGATGTTGTCCGCGACCACCTTCGTCTCTGGATTGTCAGGGCGCCCCGCCGTCTGGATTGTGGGCCGCTTTTGGCATGGTGTGCGTCGCTTCCCTCCTGATCTCTATGTAAAAACCTGCTCGTCCCCCGTTGTTTTGGGATTAGTTTGTAAATCGCTTTTTGAGTATTATATATAAATTTCAGGTGGGCTTTTCGCCCTCCGTTGCATGCTCAAAAAAAAAAAAAAAAGAGAAAACCGGTGCCTGCGGACCGCAGCTGTCTACGCGCATGGCCTCCGATGCCTTGTCGTCGTCGGAGACCTCCTCGACGTGGACGCTCGTCGCCGTGAGTCATGTTTGAAGCGGGATCTGGGCTTGATGGTGGGGATCGCGGAAACGGATGGTAACAAGGAGGAGAAAAATTCGAGACGGCCTGGCCCAGCGGTGCTATTTTGTTGGTCCCGTGATGCAACCAATCGATCAGCGGTAGAGGATTGAACCAATCAAACAGAGTCAACCACGACCTGCTGGATCTCTCCGCAATCCCCCTCCATGCGTGTGCACGCGGGCTGCACATCCTAGCCACAGGCTGCGGTTCGAGGATTTTGCTGAGGCGGAGCTTGCCGGGGCTGCACGTAGAGGCGTTTGCCGCGACGGAGCTTGCCGGGACTGCGGCGGCAGTGGACAACCCGGGAGGGTTGCGCATGTCTCTCAGCTCCACGTGGGCTTCGCCGTCGCTCTGGCTGGCCCTCCGGATGCGCTCCGGCGACTACACGCGCCTCCCGCTGCCATCGTCGTCATGGGCAGCAACACGAAAGCGGAGGAAGGAGGCGCCGAGTATGGCGGAGACGGCGTGGACATAGGCGAGCGTGAGGATATTCGAATCAAAATCAAGATCGACTCGAGATTTGATATTCTCCGTCTCAGCTCTATATGGCCACAGTCCCATTGACGGAAGAACTCTTCTAAAGTACGGGGTGTTTCCGGACGGCAACAACACGTGGACACGTATATGGGTTTGGGTGAACGAAGGTTTTTTTACCCGAAAAGAAACGAAAACGGTTAGTCACTTGTGGATGACATGGTGGGTAATTTTTGAAAACTTCAAGGGCAAATTCAATGACGTACGACAAGAAACCTTAATGTTTTTATTATTATACTAACGTCGACAGGATGCTCATGGCGCTTCACGGATGACTCTTAAACCGTCGTGGTGGCCGGAAGTTATTGAGCCCGTGTGACACTGACACCGCCGCTGGATAAATTCCCGGCGATGGACGCTCGTTGAACCGCCCGTTCTACTCGTGGCAGTCTGAGACATCTGGAAGCAACATGTAGACAATCTTTAGTTGAAGGACTGTAACACGTTAATATGGAGCTAGAAATCGAAGCAGGTTGTGGTCCTTTTTCGGTTACCTGCAATGCGGTGATCTGTTTCTGCAGCTCTTCTTCCACGGACCTCATCTTGGCCTCCCATTCATAGAGCCGGGATTCGTAGTGCTCGATCTGCTGTCTCAGCCCGACGATCTCCTCTTCCGATGTGCGCCGGCATGAGCTGCAACGCGATGCCCGTTGCGGCATGGCGCGGGTGGAAGGGGCCGCTGCCGCCGCCGCATGTGGCCGACCGGGACGGTGCTCGGATGCTCATCGGGAGCATCGTGCACATATGCGGATATGCCATGGCAGAAGCCTCCGCGGGATCTGCAAATCGATGGGTGCCCATCTCGCCGGATCTTTGATGCTATAGTTTAGGTCGTACACGAGACCACGGCTGGGAAGGAGCGAACATGCGATGTGTATCGACCGCGTTGAGCTGGGACAGGTTTTGGCAGGTTCTGAAAGAACCGTAATCGATACAGAGACGTGCTCTGGTACGTGCGTTCAGAAAAATCAAGCCGAGGACGTAACGAACATGAAATCGGGCGAGAGACACGACATAATAATTGATGGACGAAAATCTTACGAACGGACGGAAAAAAAATCGAAACATGACTTATGGGTGGCAGTGGTGGGTAATTTTAGCGAAGTTTAGGGGTATTTTCAACGACGTACGAGAAGAAGGCTTAATGCTTTTATTATTAGGTATAGATTATTATATATATATAGGAAAAATGCCCGTGCGTTGCAACGGGACCGACAATATCTACATCGAGGAGACGCACGAAATTTAACATTAGTTTTCTATAATTCTATCACAACTCATGTCCAAAGACAACAAACATCATGAATAACTTTCAACAATAATTTGTAAAGATTGTAAATGCAAATTCATCCTTACAAGTACATTCCAAACATATAAAGATGATCTCATGTTGATATTTACAATGCCTATTTGTATTTCAAACTGAATGAACGCGAGAATTTATTCAAGCTCCTGAAATTACAGAGTTTATTATACAGCCAAGCAAAATTACTACAAGAAGTCATACATTGGCCCCCAATGGCACATAAAATATGATGCAAAGGCGAACTCACAGTTGCTTATATGCGCCTTATATATAAACAAGAAAAGAAATACCATAACGAATCAGGTGGGGATTAATCCCCCCCGGTGAAACTTCAAAAAAAAAAATACCATAACGAACATGAGAGACGTCACCAAGGAATTGTTAAGGTCATGGAATGTAAAATTCAAGTGTTTAAAGCTGCAAAGTGCAAATCAATCAGTAAAATGAAGCAAGCTCATGTGAGTTTTTTTGTATGACAAACTATGAGGGTCGTCATATATGTTTATGACTGTAGAATAGTTTGTTCATTTTTGCACTATGATCCATTTCCAAATTAGAGACATTTACAGAAGCCCACGGTTTCATGCCACAGCCCCACTGCTTTATGCCACAGCCTGACGGATTGATTTGGTTGTCGTAGAACAAGTTGCTGGTCAACTCTATTCCCCTATCAGACTACCCAGTAATTATGTAAAAAGCATGCATGTATGGTACTCCAAACCTCGCACAGATTTGCTTCGAAAAACCAAACCTCCGTCAAGGAGCAGCCTGGAGCAACCGTCACTCCTCAAGATGCTTCAGCTTGACCTTCGGCTGCTCCATCTTGACTACACGGCGTAGCGCGTCGGCGCCGGTGGAGACATATAAACAGGATAAATATATGGGTTGCCACCTGATAAGTTTCATCAAGAATGATGATGCTACAAATGCACGGTACCTTGAAACACAAATTAAGCATATCAGCTTTTCCATCTAATACATATATTAGAACAAACCGGATGTATCATCTAAATTCAGTGATGTAAATTTTTGTGTCCATGCTCCAGCAAATCCTTGTGAGCATACAGCAGCAAGCAGCACTCTCGATGACCAATGAAGCAATCTGTAGAGACGTAGAACCTACTGTAGCCTAATACTTTCAGTTGCACTGGAGCTGCAATCTCACAGCATCATCGAAATCCTTACAATCCTAAGTGAGTATTACTCCGTACCAAATTACTTGCATGAAAGAGAGATGGGAAGTGAGGGGAGGGGGAGGGGGCTGAACCTCAGGCGGGCTGCGAGTAAGGGGTGTGGAGGTGTCGACCAGCCTCACTGGAATCTTCAGCAGAGGCGGCGGCGGCTGTCTCGGATCTCGTCATTGCAGGCCGTGCGTCTGCCGAGACAGCCACGTCCGGCACGGTGACGGGCGACCACAAGCATGAAGGTCTTGGTTCTCTTAGTTGTCAGATTGGGGCCGGATCTGCTCGCTTGACCGCCGGCGTTGCCCCTGCTCGCCTGGCCGCCGGTGCTGCCACGGGCGCGGCCGCGCCTTGCTCTGGCCCGGCCGCCGCCGCGTCGGCCGGCCGCTGCTCGCCTTGCTCTGCCCCTGCTCCGTCCCTGCTCGATTTCCGTCCCTGCTCGCTTGGCCGTCGGCGCTGCTCCTGGCGCGGTCGCGCCTTGCTCCGGCCCGGCCGTCGCCGAGCCGGCTGGCCGCTGCTCGCCTAGCTCCGCGCCTGGCCGTGGCCGGCCAGTTCCCGGACTCCTTGGAGAGGGCCGCCAGCTCGGAGAGGGCGGCCGCTCCCTGCTCCACCCGGCTCCGCCGCTCCTCCGGTCGATGGAGAAGTTCGCCGTGGTGTCCGGCAGTTGGTGGGTCGCGGACCGCACTGGGAATCTGGGATACGAGGAGCGGCGAGCGGGGATCTGGGCAGAGGTAGCGAGCGGGGAGCTGGGGAGCGACGTGTGAGGACCCAAGGGAGGGATCTCACAATCGTCGATCGGTGGCTAGGGTTTCGAAGATTCAAACACAGGAAAGGGGATGAGGAGTAGAGAGAACGAGAGATGAGAGGTTCAGAACATTCTATTCATTCATTCCCCTAACACGATGCAGTTACATGAGCTTATAACAGCGCTCCAACCTGACCACTTAGGATCCACCAGTTTCACCGAACTCACACAACTCTTGTCTTCACGCAGGCCGCACATGGGCCTCAGCCCACTATCGATCTCAGCCTGGATCGATCAGCGTGTCCGTCACCATATTGCCAGAAGATGGGGACGTGACACTTTTCCCCCATGAGAATGAACTCCGCTCCAGATAGCAGCAGCAGGAAAACGTTGTTGCAGAATGTGGTAATCCTCCCAAGTAGCACAATCCGCACTCAAAGATGACCAACGTACCTTGATCTGAGGAACAGCTGCATTGCCCTTCTTAACCATGCGACGCTCCAGGATTTCTTCAGGAACAAACTCGCCAGATGACAGATCGATGGTGACAGGAAGTTCAGAGAAAACCGGTGCATAGCTAGCAGTGAATGGTTTCAACTGAGAAATGTGGAACACATTATGAATTTTGCTCTCCGGAGGTAATCTCAAGCGATAAGCAGCCGACCCAACTCTAGCCAATACTTCATAAGGTCCATAGAATTTCAGTGCCATTTTTGCTGATGGCCTCTGTACCACTGACGACTGCACATAAGGCTGAAGTTTAAGAAGAACTTGATCACCCACTTGAAACTGCCGATCGAAACGATGCTTATCTGCCTGGTTCTTCATACGAGGCTGTGCACGCAACAGGTGGTCGCGAAGAAGATCTAAGTGAGCTTGTCTTTCCTCTGCTACTGCTGCAATATCCAGACCATCGACATCTCCCAGGTTAGGCAGAGCACCAAAGTTTGGTTCCACGCCATACAAGGCCTTGAAGGAGAACATCCCAGGGATGTGTGAAATGATGAGTTATACCAGAACTCTGCCATGGGTAACCACTTTCGCCAGAGCTTGGGACTGTCATGAGTAGTGCATCGCAAATACTGCTCCAGACATTGATTCACTCGCTCAGACTGTCCATCTGTCTGCGGATGGTAAGCAGTAGAGTAGCAAAGTTTAGTCCCAATGGCTGTGAACAACATCTTCCAGAATTTGCTAGTGAACACTCGGTCTCGATCAGAGACAATTGATGCAGGCACTCCATGCAACTTAACCACATTATCCAGAAAGGCATTTGCAACCTGAAGAGCAGTATAGGGGTGACGAAGAGGAATAAAATGACTGTACTTGGTTAATCGATCCACAACCACCAAGATTACTTCAAAACCCTCAGATTTAGGGAGTCCATCTATGAAATCCATGGTAATATCAGACCAAGGGCGAGTGGGAATAGGTAAAGGCTGAAGAAGACCAGCTGGTAGTATGTTTCCGTGCTTAGCCTGTTGACAGACCTGGCACTGCTTCACCCATTCATCCACATGTTGTTTCATACCTGTCCAACGAAATTGCTGCCGGACACGATGGTAAGTAGCACGAATGCCTGAATGGCCTCCCACAGCACTAGAATGCATGGCACGAATCAACTTGGTTTGAAGTGCTGAGTTGTTACCAATCCATAGTCGACCCTTGTATTTAATCAACCCTTGCTCCAGAGAATAACCCTTTTCATTAGGGCTCGATATAGCCAGTTGTGCAAGCAGAGTTTGAGCATGCACATCAGTTGCATAAGAATTTATTACTTCCTGTACCCATGTCGGTTGACAAGCTGACATCGAAGCTGTCATGAGATGAGCTACACGAGACAAAGCATCAGCAGCGCCATTATCACATCCTCTTTTATTTAATCTGAAATTGAAGGCCAACCATTTTAGCCATAGCTTTGCGCTGCAAATCAGTTGTCAATTGTTGTTCTTGCAGATTCACCAGACTTTTGTGATCGGTAAGAATGGTGAAAGGCCCTCGTTGCAAATACTGACGCCATTTATCGACAGCCATCATGACTGCAATAAACTCTTTCTCATAGACTGACAGCTTCTTGTTATTTGCTCCCAAAGCTTTGCTTAGGAAGGCAATAGGATGGCCATCCTGGGACAACACTGCTCCCACCCCCGTGTCACAAGCGTCCGTTTCCACGGTAAATGGTTTGTTGTAATCTGGAAGTGCTAAAACCGGAGTGGAGATCATTGCTTGCTTGAGTTTAGCAAAGGCAACATCAGCTTCCTTGGTCCAACAGAAGCCTCTCTTGGTCAACAAAGATGTGAGTGGTTTAGCAATAATTCCATAATTTTCCACGAACTTGCGATAATATCCTGTGTAACCAAGGATCCCACGCAATTCTGTAACATTGGTTGGAGTAGGCCACTTAACCATGGCCTGAATTTTCTCATCATCTGTGGCAACCCCTTGTCGAGAGATGATATGGCCCAATAGGATATACTTTCCTGAGCAAAAGAGCATTTGGACAGCTTGGCAAACAACTGATGCTGACGCAAAATGTGCAGAACTAAGCGTAAATGATTCATGTGCTCCTCCCAACTTTTGCTGTAGATCAAACTATCATCCAAAAACACAATCACAAATTTGCGGATCTGGTCAGTGAATATAGAGTTCATTAAACACTGAAAGGTGGCCGGGGCATTTGTCAGGCCGAAAGGCATTACTCGGAACTGAAAATGACCAAAATGAGTCTTGAATGCGGTTTTTTCCTCGTCTTCCTCACGCATACGTATCTGGTGATACCCAGCACGCAGATCCAGCTTGGAAAAGAAATGAGCTCCTGCTAATTCGTCCAATAGCTCATCAACAACTGGTAGAGGAAACTTGTTTTTGATGGTGCTAATGTTGAGGCGGCGATAATCAACGCAAAACCTCCATTCACCGTCCTTTTTCTTAACCAACAGAACTGGTGAAGCATATGGACTCATGCTGGGAGTGACTACACCAGACTTGATCATTTCAGCTACCTGGCGCTCGATCTCATCCTTTTGAAAAGGTGAGTAACGATAAGGTCGACAGTTAATTGGTGGTGATGCATTATCCAGAGTGATGGCATGATCATAGACTCTATGTGGTGGCAAGGTAGTAGGTACGGCAAAAACATCCTGAAACTCATTCAACAATTCAGTTAACTCAGCTGGCAACACTGTAGCAGAACCAATTTTATCACTCATAATAGAGAAATCAAGAACAGCCAAAGCCCAGATGTCGTTGCCAGCATATGCCTTACGAACTTGTTCAACACTGATAGCTTGCAAGACCGGAGTAGCTGTGGTTCCCGACTGAATACCCTTCAACAAGGTTTCAGCTCCATTATGAGGTATCTTCATGGTCTTGCCAATCCAGTCCACTGTCATAGGACTGTGTTGTTGGAGCCAATCCATCCCCAACACTGCGTCATAACCACCCAATTCCAGGACTCTCATGTCTGACACAAACGTATAGCCCTGTGACAGCCATTCTAACTGAGACACTTGAGTATCACACATCATCAAGCTCCCATCAGCCAGTTTCACTTGAGCTGCTGTAGCAGGTATAACAGCACATTTAATCAACCTTGCAAACTCCTTGTTAATGAAACTATGGCTACTACCAGAATCAATCAACATCACCATGTTCTGGTTTCCCACTTTAGCTTGAATACGAATGGTTTCAGGTGCCTCTCCCCCAGAAAGAGCTTGCAGAGACAAATGGCAACACTGCACATCAACAGGACCTGGTTGAGGTTCAGTCAACAACTCCAAAGCTTGAACTGTATCCTCTGTGAAAATTTCACCACATTCTCCCAACTGAATAGTTAACAATTGTAATGGCTTCTTACACTGATGCTCCTTACTGTACTTATCACCACAACGAAAACAGAGACCATTTGCTCTGCGAAAATCTCTGAGTTGCCGCTCTCGAGCATAATCATCAGTGCCCCGCTTGTTTGCTGTGACTGTTGTAGCCACGGTTCCATTACTGACCATCGTGTTATTGACAGGTTTAACAATCCCAAAGGTTCTGTGCTTAGGCCGATGCAGTTCGAACTCCTCTTCCTGAATTCTGGCCAAGGACACTGCTCGAGTGACACTGTTGGGTGACTGCAAACGAACTGCTGCACGCAATTCATCCTTAAGACCCAAAACAAACTGGGATACAAAAAATTTGGTGTTTAGTGTGGGATCAAGAGATAGCAATTGGTACATAGTAGTTTCAAAAACCACTCTGTACTCCGCCACTGTTCCAGTTTGCTTCAGTTGCAGCAACTTCGACATATGCATATCGTATTCATCCTGGCCAAATTCCAGAGCAATTGCAGTGCAGAACTGTTCTCAACTCGTCACAATATGCGTGCGCTTGTATGCTTGCCACCAAAGTGCAGCATGACCAGTCAAATACAGCGATGAAACAGATAACCACTGATAGGACTGAACAGAATACATCTCGAAATAAGTTCTGCATAGATCAAACCACATGTGAGGATTGGAGCCATCAAACCTGGGGAAATCATGCTTCGGTGGTTTGGCGAAGAATTCTCTCGGAGATGATGGTGCCGTACGGAACTCTCTTCGATTCTCCCCATATTCGTCCGATCCAACTGCTCCAACACTTGATTCGGTGCACCCGCTGCAGGCGTGGTCATAAGTGGGGCACCGTTGTTCGCCAATCTGGCCTGCTGCGGTCCCGTGATAGAAGAGCCCCTCCTTGTTCTCTTCCGTCCGGATCAGGAGGTATCGCGGTGCCCTGTTTCTCCTTGCGCGCGATCTCCAATTGCTTCATGCGGACCTCATCCACGCTCTCCTGCGTCGTCACAAGCTGCTTCCCGATGTTGGTGACCTTTGTCGACATGGAATCGAAGGGCTCGAGCAGCTCCGTGAGACGAGCTTGAATCTGCTCCGTATTTTCCCCCATCGCACTTAGGATCTGGCGAGTAGCGGCCGAGGGCTTAGATGGCGCCGTTGCTCTCTCTCTGATTCAGTCCAACCCCGCGCAGGATTTCGAGCAATTCAACCGAGATTGAATCGCACCTTTTGCGGTGGATGTTACGGATCGAACTCGAGGAAACGAGTGCAGCGAGCGATCTGTGGCTCCTGATACCAAACTGTGAGGACCCAAGGGGAGGGATCTCACAATCGTCGATCGGTGGCTAGGGTTTCGAAGATTCAAACACAGGAAAGGGGATGAGGAGTAGAGAGAACGAGAGATGGGAGGTTCAGAACATTCTATTCATTCATTCCCCTAACACGATGCAGTTACATGAGCTTATAACAGCGCTCCAACCTGACCACTTAGGATCTACCAGTTTCACCGAACTCACACAACTCTTGTCTTCACGCAGGCCGCACATGGGCCTTAGCCCACTATCGATCTCAGCCTGGATCGATCAGCGTGTCCGTCACCATATTGCTAGAAGATGGGGACGCGACACGACGGCCATGGAGGCAGGGACCTAGAGCATGGGGGCTTCCTCGCCGTGAGGCGCGAGGAAGCGGAGGTCGCTGTGGCAAAGGTCGGGTGGGCTGGGTAGACCGGTTCGTGATAAGGAACGTGAGGCCGGACCGACGTGAGCATCGCTCCGAAAAAAAAACGAAACGTTTTTCTGACTTTTTGGGTGGCAGTGGTGGGTAATATTTCTGAGAACATAGGGGTAAAATCGGAAATAAAAATGACGTACGAGAAGAAGCCTTAATGATTTTATTATTAGGTATAGATAAACATATAAATACCTTAATACTCATTTAAACTAAAAAAAATTTACAATTTTTTTTGTTTTTATTATAGAGACGTGTGTTGCACGTGCACGTTCACTAGTTAGGACAAATACAAAAACTTGTTGTCCATTTGCAAGGTCATTAGCAAGGTTGAAATCAAAAGATGCAAGTACGATAGCCTTGTCAGTTAATAGTGAAAATACATCTGACTTAAATTTCTAACGAAGGTATACGCACAGAGGTAAAATCCTTCTTCTGAAAACCCTGGAAGTATAATGAGCAACATAATTTGACTACTCTGCACCTCCCACCCAATCCCACGCTGGGCGATCAGCCCGAACCAGCCCAAGCGCTCTCAGCGTGGAAACTACCGACATAAAAGAACTGCCAGCCAACATAATAAAACTGCATGCAAGACATCCCGTGCGTGCCTCAATGTTTTTGTTTTAAACCACCGTTGTAAAAGAAGAACCAACAAACGTAAGAAAACTAACGATGAATCTGCCAGCAACATATTTCTTCAGGCTTCAGCGGCACACTAGCATTTTTATATAGCAAATTACTGTAGCAATCATCGATGTAACTGTTTCCGTGAGAACTGATGCGCTGACGTAAGTGTAACTCTAACGACGCGGACCCATTTGCTCCGTTCCTATTTATGTGGGCGAAAACCACGGCCCAATAGGCCGGCCGACGCAAACTGAGGCATGTTCGTTTTTCTATCCGTGTAGACCTATTTTCGACTTAAATTTAAGTCGGATTTGCGTCCGCTCCAAACATGCGCGGACGACCGCGGTGTCATCCCCATGTTTTTCCCTGTCCCGCCAACCAGTGACAGAAACACGCCTTGTCTCTTCTCGTCCTAGTCCCTCTCGTCCTATCTACTCTCGCCCTCGGCCCCGCCAGCCCGTCTCAGTCCGCTTCACCACACCCTCGCCCGCCACATCCTACCGACACGTGCGCCAGGCCACATCCCGCCGCCATGCTACATATCGCCGGCCCGTTGCCACCACCGCCACTGGAGCCTTTTCCATTTCTTTGCTCAGAAGGTGTAGCTCACGGCCGTACTTCAACCAACCCAGCCGGGTCGTCGCCCTCTCCACCCACTCTGCCGTAGTTCAATGGCTGCCCTGCCGTCGAAAACCGTCTGAGGCATGACCACGACCGACACCGCCACACAAGATGTTCGCCGTTTGCCCAGAATGCTTGTGAGGTACGAATTGACCACCTCCCATGGCGGATAGCTCGGACGAGTACTTTTATAACAACATCATGTATACATCATCGTTTGATGAATGATCCGACGACGAGAGAGATGTTTTTATTGCTACACTTCCCTTCAATGAACATATTGCGAGACAACAACCATTGTTCAGGGGCTCGGTCTCGGGCCATGCACCAGAGTTAGATCATAATAGAGAAGGGGCTATGTCCAACTCTACAAAGATTAATTTCATCGCACAAATCCAATGTACAAACCGCCCTATTTCTGGCGAGGCATGTCTTCAATTGCATTTAGATACTAGTGATGGGTCATGATGATTACTTCAAGCGAGGTGCCCTTCGTAAGATTGGCTTCTCATTTTATAAAAATGCACTGTGGAGTAGGGTTGTTACCAAAGATGATCCTATAGCCCGAACCTGTATACATTCTTATGTACTTGAAGCTGATAGCTCATCCAATCGTTGTCACAGCCTGCACCTACATACAAATTCACTAGCCGGTTACGAAATACTGACAAGTCGTCGAATGAGGCACCCTGGGCAATAGCAATGATGCACTAGACATGATTGCTCCCTGGTATATAGTTCTTATTAAAAACCAATGGTTCAACAAATTCAACCGCTTACCTGACTTTACTGCGAATCAAGTATCTTGGCAGATCAACACCATTGTCCCGCATATGTCTTGACTCTGCTAGCTACATGGATGCTCCGGTAATCACCTTCCAAGAATCCCCTCCTAGAAAATCTAAACACGACTATCGACCAGAACAACTATGTAAGTCTAAGACAATAAGAAACCCATAAAACTGTCGAAATAGGTAAAAGCTAAATGGGTTTTTCTATCTGAAAACTTAATGTACACACAAATTATGATTACCACAATGATTTATTCCTACAAAAATAAATTGAAGCCTCAGACGGGTTGTTAGGTCAAATTGGATCAGGTCGACGATGGATACAAATTGGATCGAACCGGCGACAGGGAGGCAACACCGAAAACAGACAAGACGAGCAAAATATAGTGTGACTTACAAAAGGGGCATCGTGAAAAAGTCCTGACGGTGGACACAACGAGAGAAGCCGGTCAAACGGTAACGACGACCTCTGACGTGGGGATACCACGTCAAATCCCATCGGTAGGATACCTAGGGTTTCATATAGAGGGAGAAGTTGGCGCACTGGTAGTTTCGGACGGCTGACAAGCAAGGATTTACCCAGGTTCGGCCCCTCATTGTGAGGTAAAGACCTACTCCTGCTTGTCTGATCTGTATATATGTATGATTACATGGTGGCCGTAATGGCGTTGTTGGGAGACGTGGTCTCGCTATGCTATGCGTGTATGTGGTGTCTAGTTGTGTCGTATCGCTCGTCCTCCTCTAAAGGGTGCCCCTATCTGGCTTTATAAAGGGAGCCAGGTAGGGTTTACATGAGTTGTTGTCTTGTACTCCAAGTTGTAGCTTCTTGGGCTTCTTTGGGCCTCCAGGTGGGCCTTCGGCTGGGCCGCATCGGGTACGCCAATGGTGGGGTGCCTGGAGGGTATGCCCACGTCAGTCGCCCCCGAGTGTCTGGTCGATTCGAAGTATCGGGCAGAAACTTATAGCAGCATGTCGAGTAGACGTAGTCGATGTGTCGGGTATGTTGATGACCATGTGATGACCGTATTAACCATGATTTGAGAGTTGAATCATTTATGAGAAATCCAGTGTAGGTGTAAGAAACCTCATAGTGATAAATCTGATGCGATCTATAGAGAGACCGACTTTGAGAATACCGTTGCAGGCTATAGAGAACCCGACTTTTGAGAAACCCTGTGTGGGCTAAAGAGAACCCGACTTTGAGAAATCCGGTGCGGGCTATAAAGAACCCGACTTTGAGAAATCTGGTGCGGGCTATAGAGAACCCGACTTTGAGAAATCCAGTGCGGGCTATAGAGAAACCGACTTTGAGAAATCCGGTGCGGGCTATAGAGAACCCGAGTTTGAGAATTGCGTAGCACTCGAGCCGGCGGCGAGTGCGCTCCTCCCGATGGGAGTGATGAAATGTGAGCTGTCCAAGGAGGTGCTCAACTTGGGGTTAGTCTTCGCACCCTTGTAGCTTTGTCGAGTGCTTTTGACTCGGTAGTACGCCAGGTGCGCGTCCACCGCTCCCGATGGGAGTAGCCCCGAGTGTCTGGTCGATTCAAAGAATCGGGCAGGGACTTCTCTGTAAGTGCACGTCGTATTTTGCTTGCTTTGTTGTGAACCTTATAAATTGATAAGGCATCGTCTTGCTATTTGTTTGTTTTGTTTTGTATATTTGAGTCGAGATTGTCTCGATTGTGCCTGCCGAGTCGGAAATACGTCGACTGATGCTTTGCTTATTTTGCCTAGGGATGGTGGCATAGGTAGGCCTGGTACACTCGACGGATCAGGACTAGTTAACTGCACTTTTGGGCAAAACCTTACTAGCCTACTCAAGTTCGAGTCCCCGTACTCGAACCCGGAACGAGCTGGTCAGGTTCGACTCAGGCCGCGGAGGTCTTACTGAGCCGACCTGCGGGCATAACTTTGCGGGTACCTAACGCGTCCGTCAGGATTTTCTTCATGTCTGTTGACACGGAAAGTTTCAGGGTGAACGCTGTACGAGCAGGCCCCGGCCCAGCTCGACGGATCGGCGGGTCTTACCTTTGCACCATGTGTACAGCATCCGAGGTATATGCGGCGGACGCAAATCGGGGAATTGTGACTGAAATTTGCATGAGGCTAAGTAGCCGAGTCGAGTAAGCTTCGACTGTTTGGTTTGGACAACCTAATGTCCTTGATCGTAGTTTTATCGGGTGCGCGACAGCGCTCCCGATGGGAGTAGCCCCCGAGATTGTGCTTAATTGCTTGCAGTTGAGGATAATCTCAAAGCTTTGAAACATTTGCATCAGTGACGAAATTTTGATTCGCTCCCGATGGGAGTTGTATGCTTCAGTCTGTGAAGCGGTCGAGTGACCGATTTTGCCTAGTTCGAATGTCTTCCTCAGTCTACCCACGTAGGGACTTGAGTACTTTTTGGGTGCCGTGCTAGTGATGATGTCAGGGATAATTTTTTTGGCGACTGCGCCACCTGACAAGCGGTGGCACGCTCGATGCGATGGATGGGACGCGACGAAGTTGTCTGGCAGAGGGAGTCAACGCGGCGGACCGGAGTCAACGCGGTGGAGTTGTGCAGCAGACGGAGTCAACGCGGCGGACCGGAGTCGACACGGCGGAGTCGTCTGGCGGAGGGAGTCGACGCGACGGACCGGAGTCGACGCGGTGGAGTCGTCTGGCGGAGGGAGTCGACGCGGCGGACCGGAGTCGACGTGGCAGAATTGTGCAGCGGACGGAGTCGACACGGCGGACCGGAGTCGACGCGGCGAAGTCGTCTGGCGGAGGGAGTCGACGCGGCGGAGTTGTGTGAGGGTACCCCGGACTAGCTGTCCGAAATACCCGATTATGCTTAACACAACGATCCCGTGATCAGTCTGTCGTTGCACATAATCCGAATTGGATACCAAAGTTTACATCCATTACAGTACCGAATAGAAAGTCTTACATAAATGGTCATCTAGACCAAGTTCTTACATAGGTGCCTTCGAGGGCCAAACCAAAATATCAGCGGAAGCTACGGCGTAGTAGACATCATTTTCTAATGATGACAACCCGACAGGCGGCTGACTTGTGGAGATCCTTAGTTGGCGTAGAAGTCGCCATATTCCTGTTCTGCGTAGTGTTCCTCCTCGTAGTCTGGCTAGGACAATAGCCAGGGACGAAATCAATATGAGTACATTTGAATGTACTCGCAAACTACCCCAACATGAGTATGCACCAGTTTTATTTTAATTGACAACTTTTACTTATTTAAAACATCTCTATATCTTTATTGAAAAAGGGTAAGAAGAGTTTTATAACTATTTTGAAGAAGTCACCTTTTTCATCTGTTTCTCCAAAACTTCTCCTTTTCCCGACCATAGCCCGTCATGGTCCACTTTCATCCAACCACCTCATACCGATCCGTTGGTATAGGTGTAGGAAACATTCTCCACTTCATTTTCTTTTTAAAACTCAAAGTTTTTTTTAAAAACTTGCACAAGGTCTTAGGACAGTCTCCCAATTGTCCATATCCGAGGACTCGGCTATTCGAATAGTTTTTAACACTCTGCAGAGGAAGCACGCTTTTAACCCACATCCATCCGGCAACTCATCGTGTCTGCCACGTCTCGCCATACCAGGTGTATGCGAAGTAAGCCGCCGGCCATAGCCTCTTATTTGCTCATGCTAGTATAGGACCTTCCCATATGACACTTTCCATCAACACCAGTCCAGTTTCCCGTCAGAAACCCTAAGTGTGAGGACTCATAGTTTTGTCCGGCGGTTTATGGTGGAACCTTCTATCCTCCCCACCATCTTGTGTGAGGACCCGGGTCAGGGGGTAGGTCCTCGGACCATCCCCTCATGCATAACGGAGTCATCTCCGTTGATGAGGTATCCCATACTAATAAGAGCAAACTACATGACTAAGCCTTTTCCCATATGTGGTAAATGTGGTCGCACAGGGTAGGATTGGTTGCCATAGTACTAGGACACTGTGCATTTTTCATAAACATTACCACATTTCCACTTCTCCATTCCAACACCGACATCTCGGCATTTCATAAACTCACAAGAAATTTTCAAAGGAGTTTTGAATAACAACATTGTTTCCCATCCTAAAGTTTTATATAAGCTACTACATAGAGTGGCAAAATAATATCCATATACTTTTGAAATGGGTTTTATAAATCTTGCTTGAGAGTAAAACATGTTATGAAAGTAGATGCATATGTTTGTAGTGCAAGCTCAGAGAATAGCTTGCCTTGCTTGGCAAAGTGATCTTGCTCTTGTTCTTCAATTCAGCAAACTCTCCTTCCTCGATATATCCGACAACGTTCTCGTCTAATTAATAAACAAACAATGCAAACAATCACTAAGCTATACAAGCAATCATCTCAACACAACAATCAGAACATCACACATAGCTACTGCACACATCAAACCATACAATTTGGTTTCAAAATATTTGAATTACACATCATTTATTATGTTCAACATTATGGCAGAAACTTGTGGAACATGTTTAATTCAATAACTTGAGTTCTGTTGCTCACAAAAATACAAACTAAAATTCTATGGAAAGATACTGATGTGTAGAAGACAACACAATTTGATTTGGTTCAATTGAGTTACTAAACTCCCTACACATTTGTTTGAATCCAGAAGCTTATTAATCAAGTTTTGGCTACCATTTAAATTCTGTTGCTTCAAAAATTAAATCCTTTTAGGGGTAACTAAACATGACTAAATGTGACCTAACAAAATTGGTCCTAATTCATTTGGGTTACCAATTAACATATTTAAATGTTTGAGTGCAGAGGGGTATTTAAACTTCAACTGAATACTAAACAAATACCACTACACAATTAATTCTACCAAAATTAGGGAAGCTAATACATGGCAGTACTAAGCTAACAAAATTGGTTTGGAATTATTTGGACTAACAGAGTATCAGAAACAAACAAGTTTAGAATTTAAACCTTCTGTAGTATTTTTAATAATACTTTTTATTTATTTAATTAAATGGAATGAATCCAATTGGGTTGGTTAAACAATTTCATAAGATTTTCAGAACAGTTGAGTTTGATTTAATTGGATTCCTAAATCTTGAGATATTGAATTTCAAAGTTCATATCAGTACTGATTTCTATAAAAACTAGAAATTCGAAATAATCAACTAGTGGATAATGTTCAAATTCTGACCAGTGGGGTCTACATGGCAGCGACACAGCGCGCGCGGGAAAAAGAGTAAAAACCTGACGAGCGGGGCCCGCCCGTCAGTCTCTCTCTCTCTCTCTCTTCTAATCGAAGCGGTACGCAACGAACGAAACCATCGGCGACGACCATTTCTGGGCGGCGCCGTGGCTCCGGCGACGGCGAGGTTGGGCAAAACCTCACCTAGAGGGCTCGGGAGGTCGAGGTGGTGATGCGAATCGACGGCGGTGGCGAGGTGGAAGCTTCTGGCCGAGTCCTGCTTGCTGGGGCGGAGTGGTTCGTCGGCGGCAACGTCTCCGTCTTCCACGGCCACGGACAGCAACTCCGGCGAGGTTCCACGGCCGCGTCTGGGCACTGATCAAAGGGGAAAAGGGATGGGGTGAGTGCGGTGATGCTAAGGAAGAGAGTACGGGCCAGGAAGAAGGGAATGGGGCAGTGTGGCGTCGCGGCCACGACGGACCTCGACGGCGGCAGTGGCTACGGCACAGCACGGCAAATCGAGAGGGGGCAGTGAGGGAGTGGGGTGGTGTGGTGTTCACAGAGAGGCTTGGGGTGGTTTATATAGCACGGGGCGCATCGTGGACGGAGTGCACGGCGACGTCCATGGCGCACGGCGGAGATATTTCTCCCCCAATCCGACGCGGCGGTGCGAGGGACGTGGAGACTAGGCGTTCACCGGGGTCCGGACATGTTCTAGAAGGTCTCGGCCAAGCGCGGCGTGTCGGGGAGCAGCGAGCTGGGCCAATTTGGTCGACGACGGCGAGCTCGCCACGGCGACGCTGGAGTGGAATCGAGGCGAGGGGCGGCGTAACTGCTCTCCTCTGCGGCGCCGCGGCTGCAGAGGCACGGGAGCGAGGGAGAGCGCGGCCAGGGGGGCCTGGGGAGCGCGGAAACGGCGAGCACGGTCGCGGCGACACGGCGATGGTCGTCGGGGTTGAAGTCGACGACTTTTGCAGAAAACCCCCTGCTTCTTCTTTTCTTTTATTTTCCAGTTTCTTTTTAAATCCAGAAGCTTTTCTGGATTTAATTGGGCACTTAAACATTTTAGAAAAATTTGCAAATAATTGTGGGGCCTCCCCATAACATGTAGAAGCTCCACAAAAATTGGCTTTGCAAAATAAAATGTTTTGCATCATTTTCTTTCATAGTTTTGAATTTGTAATTTTTATTTCAATTTGTTTTATTTTAGAATTTTAAAACTAGTTCAAAAATAATATTTGAGAGGGGAAAGTGGTAGGAACAAAATGGGAGTGTTTACATTACAACTCCACTGACTTTGGTTTGAAAATAATTGAGTTTGTCACTTGAGATTTTATGTGACAACTTGTCACTTTTATTTTCTTGCTTTGATTTTTATTTTGTTTTCTTTCTTTCTTACTAGTGTTCACTAGAGCAAACACTCACACAAACAGCAAGAACAACAACTCAAGTAACAAGAAGCAATTAACATACAATAAACAACAAAAGTTTTTGTTGGCTCTCATTTTTGGAATATAATTGATAATATTTTGGGATGTTACAATCCTTCCCCCCTTAAAATAAATCTCGTCCCGAGATTTGCTAGGCTTGGGTTTTAAGGAGGTCTGGGAATTCGCTTCGAAGATAATCTTCGCGTTCCCAAGTTGCTTCTTCTTCAGAGTGGTTAGTCCACTGGACTTTGTAAAACTTGATCGCACGTCTTCGGGTAACACGAACATCTTCTTCGAGAATTTGAGGGTCTCTCACGATAAGTCAGGTCTTGGTTCAGGTCGATGGAGAGGTGGTCGATGTTTTTGAAAACATCAGGCTGGTCAGGAACTTCAAGACACTTCCGGAGCAAGGAAATGTGGAAGACATCATGATAATCTCCTAACTCCTGGGGTAACTCCAGCTGATAGGATACTTCTCCTCGACGAGCAATGACCTTGAAGGGTCCAATATACCTTGGCGCTAATTTTCCTTTGACATGGAAACGCTGCATTCCTTGAGGGGTGTCACTCGGAGATAAACATAATCTCCGACGTTGAAGGTGAGGTCACGGCGCTTGGTGTCAGCGTAACTCTTCTGACGGGATTGGGCAGTTTTGAGGCGTTCACGAATAAGCTGAACTTGCTCTTCAGCTTCACGGAGGGTATCTGGTCCGAACAATTTGCTCTCTCCGGTATCGGACCAATTCAGGGGTGTACGACACTTCTTGCCGTAAAGGGCTTCAAAAGGGGCCATTTGCAGACTAGACTGATAACTGTTGTTGTACGAGAACTCTGCAAACGGAAGACAATCTTCCCACTTGGAACCATAGGATAGAACACATGCGCGAAGCATGTCCTCCAATATCTGGTTCACTCGCTCAGTTTGGCCATCGGTCTGGGGATGATAAGCTGTGCTAAATGCTAACTTGGTTCCGAGGGCTTCATGAAGGGATTTCCAGAATCTTGAGGTGAATTGCGTGCCTCTATCAGATACAATCTTCTTAGGCACACCATGCAGGCTCACTATTCTGGAAATATACAGGTCTGCTAACTGAGCTCCGGTATGAGTGGTCTTGACAGGAACAAAGTGGGCAACCTTGGTCAGTCGATCAACGATGACCCAGATTGAATCATGGCCTCGGTTGGATCTTGGAAGTCCGGTAATAAAATCCATTCCAATCTCATCCCACTTCCACTCGGGAATTTTCAAAGGTTGAAGCAATCCAGCGGGTCGCTGATGTTCAGCCTTAACTCGCTGGCAGATGTCACACTTGGCTACGAATGAACCAATCTCTCGCTTCATTCCATGCCACCAAAATCTTTCTCGAAGGTCTTGGTACATTTTGGTTCCGCCGGGGTGGATTGAATAAGGGGTCTCATGGGCCTCCTTCAGGATTAACTCCTTAAGTTCCGTGACATTGGGCACACAGATACGGTCATTGAATTTCAGCACTCCTTCAGCATCTTCGGTAAAACCGGGTGCTTTGCCGAGGGAAATCTTCTTCCTAATTCCCTCTATGCTTTCATGACCTTTTGGGCTTCTTTGATTTGATCCATCAGGGTTGGGGTTAACTCTAATTGGCGAGATAACCATGGCTAACAAGCTCTAGTCCAAAATCTTGGAACTCTTTGAACAAGGCTGGCTGTTCGGCTTGGATCAGGGCATTCAGGGTGCAAGGTTTGCGACTAAGGGCATCGGCAACTACATTAGCCTTTCCAGGGTGATAATGGATTCCAATATCATAATCCTTGATTAATTCCATCCATCTCCTCTGTCGCAGGTTCAGATCTTTCTGGGTGAAAATATACTTCAAGCTTTTGTGATCTGTATAGACCTCGCAGCGATGTCCCGCAAGATAGGGACGCCACGTTTTGAGCAAGAACAACAGCAGCTAACTCCAAGTCATGGGTTGGGTAATTCTCTTCATGCGGTCGCAACTGCCGGGACAGGTACGACACAACTTTGCCTTCTTGCATCAGAACGCAACCAAGTCCGAGGCGTGATGCATCGCAATACACGTCGAAACTCTGGGTGACGTCTGGCATGATCAGGATTGGGGCTGAGGTTAGTCTCTTCTTCAGTTCTTGGAAACTATCCTCACACTTCTGAGTCCATTCAAATTTCTTGTCCTTCTTCAACAGTTGGGTCATGGGTTTGGCTATACTGGAAAATCCTTCAACGAACTTGCGGTAATAACCGGCAAGTCCGAGAAAGCTTCGGATTTCAAACACATTGGTTGGGGATAACCAGTCAAAATGGCTTGATCTTCTGGGTCAACAGAAATTCCTCCGGCAGACACAACATGTCCGAGAAATGCCACTTCACTGAGCCAAAACTCACACTTGCTAAGCTTGGCATACAGCTGGTGCTCTCGGAGGTCTCCAAAACTAGACGCAGGTGTTCAGCATGCTCTTCTTCGGTCTTGGAATAAATAAGGATGTCATCAAGGAAAACTACCACGAACTTGTCGAGGTACTCCATGAAAATCTTGTTCATGAGATTCATGAAATAGGCTGGGGCATTGGTCAGACCAAAAGACATCACGGTGTATTCAAACAACCGTAACGAGTGGTGAAGGCGGTCTTGGGAATATCTGTCTCTCGGATCTTCAACTGATGGTATCCTGTCCGAAGATCGATCTTGGAAAAGACTCGGGCTCCGTTCATTTGATCGAACAGATCCTCGATCTTGGGAAGA
Organism: Poa pratensis; assembly: GCA_947311845.1. Classification (NCBI taxonomy): domain Eukaryota; kingdom Viridiplantae; phylum Streptophyta; class Magnoliopsida; order Poales; family Poaceae; genus Poa; species Poa pratensis. The sequence goes on along the minus strand of CAMZMU010000080.1, from coordinate 47,287,891 downwards.
GGATACTTATTTTTAATGGTCACGTCATTCAGCTTGCGATAATCCACACACAGGCGTGTGGTACCGTCTCTCTTGTCCACAAATATAATGGGTGATCCCCAAGGTGAAGCGCTTGGGCGAACAAGTCCTTTGCTGAGCATATCTGCCAATTGCTTCTTCAACTCAACCAGCTCTTCCGGATTCATCCGATAAGGTCTTTGGGATATAGGGGCGGTTCCTGGGATAAGCTCAATTATGAACTCAATTTCCCGGTCTGGCGGCATACCAGGCAATTCTTCTGGGAAAACATCCTTGAACAGGTGAACAACACGGATCTCATCTAGGGCAGGTCGAGCTATGCTCTCATGGCAGCCTGGGTGAGATTGACTAGTTTCAGACACATACTCCACTTCTACTTCTTTGTCGGTGGTGATGGATACAGCTCTTCTAGCACAGTCAATTCGACCATGGTACTTGGCTAACCAATTCATACCGAGTATAACATCGATGCCTTGGGTTCCCAGAACAATTAAGTTAACTGGAAACTTTTCTCCTTTGATCTCAAGGGGTACATCGGAGCAAAACATCTTGGTCTCTACGGTGGATTCTGGGATTTGGATGACCATGGGTTTGGGTAAGAGGCTCTCAACTAAACCTCCCTTAGCAACAAATTCTTGGGTAACAAATGAATGGGTAGCACCAGAATCAAACAGAACAGTTGCAGGTACTGAGTTGACAAGGAACGTACCCAGCACAACATCCGGAGCATCCTGAGCTTCTTCAGCATTGATGTGGTGCAGACGACCCTTGGCAACAGCAGCATTTCCGCGGGTGCGGCATTCTTGCCATTTCCATTTCCATTGCGGCCTTGACCATTGTTCTGTGCCGGCGCATTGGGGCGCTGGACATTCCTCTTGGGATTGGGACATTCTTTGGAGTAGTGACCCTTGTTGCCGCATTCAAAGCAGATCACATTGGGATTGCGGGTGAAGTTGTTGAAGTTTCCTCCGGGACGGTTATTGTCATTGGGGCGGTTGAAGTTGTTTGGGCGGTTAGGGTAATTGGGGCGTGGAGCTTGGGGTGGACGATAGGCAGGCCTGGTGTTCTGCTGAAAGATACGAGGTTTCTGGCTGCTCGAACCTTCCTGAGCATTCATCCTCCTCTTGCGACCTTCATACATAGACTTGCGCTTGGTCTCCAGCTGGATGGCTTTGTCCACAAGTGACTCCAGATCACGGAAGTCATGGATAACCAAGCACACTGAAGTTCATCATGAGTCCACTCATGAAACGCTCCATCTTCTTCTCTTCTTTGTCGGTGTCATCAGGAGCATACCGAGATAAGTCGGTAAACTCATCCAGATAACCGACCACATCTCTACTTCCCTGCCTCAGTTTGCGGAACTCATCCTTCTTCCTCTCAATAAGTCCGTAAGGAATATGCTTCTTGCGGAACTTCTCCTGGAACTCAGCCCAGTTGATGACATGACCAGCTGGCTGGAGAGTCTTGGTAGTTTCCCACCAAGCTCTTGCAGGTCCAGCGAGATAGTGGGTTGCATACAACACTTTCTCATTTTCTCCCACAGCAGCAACTTCAAGATTATTGTCGATGGTGCGAAGCCAATCATCGGCTTCTAGTGGGTGAAGTCCCTTGGAGTAGGTGGGTGGGTTGGTCTTCTGAAAATCGCCTAAGGTGGATCGCTGGTTCTCATTGCCATTGCCATTACCACCATTGTTGTTGTTGTTGTTGTTGTTGTTGTTGTTATAGCGGCTGCGAGTTGTTGCAGGGCAACGAGATGAGCCTGGCGCTCCTGCCGGGCATTTCACGTTCCTCCATGATAAGCGCGAGAAGTTGGGCGGGGGTTGGGTCCGGTGGTGGTGGTGCTGATCCTGATCCTCCCGTATTGTCGCGACGGGGCGGCATCCTGAAGCACACCGGGTATAAGAGGCAAGGCAAGAAAAGTTCGACTAAGGGAAAAGACGATCTCGCAAGTGGTTGATTAATTTAAGATTTATATGAAAATATTTCACACAGATTTAAACAAGACAAACATACTTATATTTCACAAACATCACATCAAGGAGTTCACATCAACATCAAGCTTACAACATCAAGCTTACAACATCACCTTACATCTAGATACATAACATCTGGTTTCCAAAAGAACCACTACTACGACTCGACTAGCTATAGGGGTCAACCTAATCCTGCGGTAGTGATCAAGTCACTCGCCTACTGAGGTGGAACCTCCAGCTCTAACACGTCAGCATCTGACTGGTAGGCTGGCTCCTCGGGATCCTCCTCCTCGTCCTCGAGAACTGCTCGAGTGGCTCCTCCTCCTCGTCAACTAACTCCTCCTCATCATCCTCCTCCTCACAGTCCATCTCCTCCACGAAGTCATCATCGTCACTGAGGAAAGCGTCGTTCTCCTTGCGGAGATCCTCGCCCTCCTCCTCCATCTCGTCAGTATGGTGCTCTAGATCCTCAATCAGCCCGTCCTGCTCTGCCACCTTCGTGCGGAGCTTCACGATAGTCTTCCTCAGCTGGGCCCTCTTCCTGAGAAGAGCAACCTTCTCCACCATCAGCTTCATCTCGTTCTCGCGAAGCTCAACGAGCGACTCGCGGTCAAAGTGGAGCTGAATCCTAGTGCGCAACAGATCATCCTGAGTGCACTGAAGTAAGATCTCCATGTCCATGATGTAGCTCCCAAACATCGGGTGGTAAGGTGAAGGAGTAGGGTGTCCATCACAGTTGCGCCTCCCGTAGAACCGGAAACGGGAGTCTACTAACTCCGCCTTGTGCTCCTCACAAAGTCGGGCTAGCATCCTCTGTGTAGCAGTACAGAGACCATCAACCCAGGTGGCCTCCTTGGTGGTGAAGATGAGCGTCCTGGAACTGGGAGACTTGATGTTCCTGCGAACTGACGACCTGATGAGCCAGCTCAGCCTTCCGACACCGTGAACATCAATCTGAGCTCCCTCAAACTCTGGAGCGGGGCGACCTAACAGCTTGGTCAACTCGAACAAGTCCCTCTCAAACGTCAGCTTGCTGTCCTTCTCCAGCTGAACGAACTCGGTCCAATGGAGTGCCATCTACAGTTTTTAAGCAAAATTTTAAGTTAGTTAGGTGACAAGTGTATCAAAATTTTAATATAGTAGGGCAACAAGTGAGTCAAATTTTAAGCTTAATGAGAGGTGTACAAAATTTTAGGGATACAAGGAAAATGTAATATTTAATGAGAGTAAAATTTTGCATAAGTAAGAGGATTGGAGATAAGCAATTTTCGAAAATACTTCATTCCTTTCTTTTTAGAAATTCATCTTTTGTAACATTTGACAAACGACCATGCTAACTAAGGTTTCCTAAAGTCAGGATGGCTCTGATACCAAGTCTGTGGGGACCCCGGACTAGCTGTCCGAAATACCCGATTATGCTTAACACAACGATCCCGTGATCAGTCTGTCGTTGCACATAATCCGAATTGGATACCAAAGTTTACATCCATTACAGTACCGAATAAAAGTCTTACATAAATGGTCATTTAGACCAAGTTCTTACATAGGTGCCTTCATGGGCCAAACCAAAATATCAGCGGAAGCTACGGCGTAGTAGACATCATATTCTAACGATGACAACCCGACAGGCAGCTGACTTGTGGAGATCCTTAGTTGGCGTAGAAGTCGCCATATTCCTGCTCGTAGTGTTCCTCCTCGTAGTCTGGCTAGGACAATAGCCAGGGACGAAACCAATATGAGTACATTTGAATGTACTCGCAAACTACCCCAACATGAGTATGCACCAGTTTTATTTTAGTTGACAACTTTTCTTATTTAAAACATCTCTATATCTTTATTGAAAAAGGTAAGAAGAGTTTTATAACTATTTTAAAGAAGTCACCATTTTCATCTGTTTCTCCAAAACTCTCTTTTTCCGACCATAGCCCGTCATGGTCCACTTTCATCCAACCACCTCATACCGATCCGTTGGTATAGGTGTAGGAAACATTCTCCACTTCATTTTTCTTTTAAAACTCAAAGTCTTTTAAAAACTTGCACAAGGTCTTAGGACAGTCTCCCAATTGTCCATATCCGAGGACTCGGCTATTCGAATAGTTTTTAACACTCTGCAGAGGTAGCACGCTTTTAACCCACATCCATCCGGCAACTCATCGTGTCTGCCACGTCTCGCCATACCAGGTGTATGCGAAGTAAGCCGCCGGCCATAGCCTCTTATTTGCTCATGCTAGTATAGGATCCTTCCCATATGACACTTTCCATCAACACCCAGTCCAGTTTCCCGTCAGAAACCCTAAGTGTGAGGACTCATAGTTTTGTCCGGCGGTTTATGGTGGAACCTTCTATCCTCCCCACCAACTTGTGTGAGGACCCGGGTCAGGGGGTAGGTCCTCGGACCATCCCCTCATGCATAACGGAGTCATCTCCGTCGATGAGGTATCCCATACTAATAAGAGCAAACTACATGACTAAGCCTTTTCCCATATGTGGTAAATGTGGTCGCACAGGGTAGGATTGGTTCCATAGTACTAGGACACTGTGCATTTTTCATAAACATCACCATTTTTCCACTTCTCCATTCCAACACCGACATCTCGGCATTTCATAAACTCACAAGAAATTTCAAAGGAGTTTTGAATAAACAACATTGTTTCCCATCCTAAAGTTTTATATAAACTACTACATAGGGTGGCAAAATAATATCCATATACTTTTGAAATGGGTTTTATAAATCTTGCTTTGAGAGTAAAACATGTTATGAAAGTAGATGCATATGTTTGTAGTGCAAGCTCAGAGAATAGCTTGCCTTGCTTGGCAAAGTGATCTTGCTCTTGTTCTTCAAATTCAGCAAACTCTCCTTCCTCGATATATCCGACAACGTTCTCGTCTAATTAATAAACAAACAATGCAAACAATCACTAAGCTATACAAGCAATCATCTCAACACAACAATCATGAACATCACACATAGCTACTGCACACATCAAACCATACAATTTGGTTTCAAAATAATTGAATTAAACATCATTTATTATGTTCAAATTATGGCAGAAACTTGTGGAACATGTTTAATTCAATAACTTGAGTTCTGTTGGTCACAAAAATACAAACTAAAATTCTATGGAAAGCTACTGATGTGTAGAAGACAACACAATTTGATTTGGTTCAATTGGAGTTACTAAACTCCCTACACATTTGTTTGAATCCAGAAGCTTAATAATCAAGTTTTGGCTACCATTTAAATTCTGTTCTCAAAAATTAAATCCTTTTAGGGGTAACTAAACATGACTAAATGTGACTAACAAAATTGGTCCTAATTCATTTGGGTTAACCATTAAATATTTAAATGTTTGAGTGCAGAAGGGTTTTAAATTTAACTGAATACTAAACAAATACACTGCACAATTAATTCTACCAAAATTAGGGAAGCTAATACATGGCAGTACTAAGCTAGCAAAATTGGTTTGGAATTATTTGGACTAACAGAGTATCAGAAACAAACAAGTTTAGAATTTAAACCTTCTGTAGTATTTTTAATAATACTTTTTATTTATTTAATTAAATGGAATGAATCCAATTGGGTTGGTTAAACAATTTCATAAGCTTTCAGAACAGTTGAGTTTGATTTATTTGGATTCCTAAATCTTGAGATATTGAATTTCAAAGTTCATATCAGTACTGATTTCTATAAAAACTAGAAATTCGAAATAATCACTAGTGGATAATGTTCAAATTCTGACCAGTGGGGTCTACATGGCAGCGACACAGCGCGCGCGGGAAAAAGATTAAAAACCTGACGAGCGGGGCCCGCCCGTCAGTCTCTCTCTCTTTTTCTAATCGAAGCGGTACGCTACCGTTGGATGGAGATCCAACGGCCCGCAACGAAACCATCGGCGACGACCATTTCTGGGCGGCGCCGTGGCTCCGGCGACGGCGAGGTTGGGCAAAACCTCACCTAGAGGGCTCGGGAGGTCGAGGTGGTGATGCGAATCGACGGCGGTGGCGAGGTGGAAGCTTCTGGCCGAGTCCTGCTTGCTGGGACGGAGTGGTTCGTCGGCGGCAAGGTCTCCGTCTTCCACGGCCACGGACAGCAACTCCGGCGAGGTTCCACGGCCGCGTCTGGGCACTGATCAAAGGGGAAAAGGGATGGGGTGAGTGCGGTGATGCTAAGGAAGAGAGTACGGGCCAGGAAGAAGGGAATGGGGCAGTGTGGCGTCGCGGCCACGACGGACCTCGACGGCGGCAGTGGCTACGGCACAGCACGCCCTCCTGGCGGTGCACGGCAAATCGAGAGGGGGCAGTGAGGGAGTGGGGTGGTGTGGTGTTCACAGAGAGGCTTGGGGTGGTTTATATAGCACGGGGGCCGGTGCATCGTGGACGGAGCGCACGGCGACGTCCATGGCGCACGGCGGAGATATTTCTCCCCAATCGACGCGGCGGTGCGAGGCGTGGAGGCTAGGCACTCACCGGGGTCCGGACATGTTCTAGAAGGTCTCGGCTAAGCGCGGCGTGTCGGGAGCAGTGAGCTGGGCCAATTTGGTCGACGACGGTGAGCTCGCCACGGCGACGCTGGAGTGGAATCGAGGCGAGGGGCGGCGTAACTGCTCTCCTCTGCGGCGCCGCTGCTGCAGAGGCACGGGAGCGAGGGAGAGCGCGGCCAGGGAGGGCCTGGGGAGCGCGGAAACGGCGAGCACGGTCGCGGTGACGGCGACGGTCGTCGGGTTGAAGTCGACGACGACTTTGCAGAAAACCCCCTGCTTCTTCTTTTCTTTTTATTTTCCAGTTTCTTTTTAAATCCAGAAGCTTCCTGGATTTAATTGGGGAACTTAACATTTTAGAAAAATTGCAAATAATTGTGGGGCCTCCCCATAACATGTAGAAGCTCCACAAAAATTGGCTTGCCAAATAAAATGGTTTGCATCATTTTCTTTCATAGGGTTTGAATTTGGTAATTTGGTTTATTTCAATTTGATTTTATTTTAGAATTTTAAAAACTAGTTCAAAAATAATATTTGAGAGGGGAAAGTGGTAGGAACAAAATGGGGAGTGTTTACATACATCTCCACTGACTTTGGTTTGAAAAAATAATTGAGTTTGTCACTTTTGAGATTTTTAGTGACAACTTGTCACTTTTATTTTCTTGCTTTGATTTTTATTTTGTTTTCTTTCTTTCTACTAGTGTTCACTAGAGCAAACACTCACACAAACAGCAAGAACAACAACTCAAGTAACAAGAAGCAATTAACATACAATAAACAACAAAAAGTTTTTGTTGGCTCTCATTTTTGGAATATAATCCTGATAATAATTTTGGGATGTTACATTGTGCAACGAGGGGGTCGACGTGGCGGCTGTAACGCTCAGCCCCCGAGTCCATCTTGTTGAGTCGGTGATGCGGCGTTGAAGAAGGCATCGGAGTCGCTTGGCCGGGTGCAACGATGAATTTGATTGTCGTTGCTGATGTCGAAGGACAGCCCATGAGGGTACGTAGTGCCCTTCTAGGGAGCAGGCTTTCTGTGCTGGTACCGTCGACGCTGATCGTCGCCGTGGTGGTCGATGAAGTTGTTGCCAAGTCGCGGGTGTTGACTCCAGCGAGTCGTCGTAGAGGCTGCCGATCGCACTTCTGATTTGCCGACTCGCCGGTCCGTCGTGCACGCACGGCTGATACGTCCATTTTGCATCACTATTTTATATCATAATTTATTGCTATTCATTGATATATTTCATATTTGGATGATATACTTATGTTATTTTATCTTGTTTTGCATGTTTGATGATTATTGGAGAATTAACTGCCGGAGTCAGGATTCAGCTGGAAAAAGCATCGTCAAGACACCCTATTTCTGAAGATCGTCAATTCAGGGAAATTATGCTGAAGCTCCTATTTTATCAGATGCCGGAGGCAGCCAAAAGGGGAGGCTGAGATGGGCCACGAGGGGCCCACACCATACGGCGCGGGCCCCCCTGCCGCGCCGTGGTAGGGTGTGGGCCCTGGCCCACCTCTGGCGCTCCCCCTTCGCGTATTTCATCCCCAGAAACCCTAAGACGGGGAGAGCCATCGAGGAAATATTCCGCCGCCTCCACGAGGCGGAAACCACAGAGAGAGAAAAAGCTCTCCGGCAGGGAGAAATCTGCCGGGGAAATTCCTTCCCGGAGGGGGAAATCATCGCCATCGTCATCGTCATCACGCGGACTTCATCGGGATCATCATCATCATCTCCACCGCCGTCACCATCATCTCCACCGCTCCACTTCGTTCCGCTGTAACATCTAGGGTTATACTTTGTGTAGTTCATAGGGGAAACTTTCCCGGTGTTGATTACTACTTGTGGTTGATGCTATTAAGTTTTATCGGTGAATTGAAGTATATGTCCAGATTGTTATTCATCATTATATCACCTCTGATCATGATCCATATGATGTCTTGTGAGTAGTTCGTTCAGTTCTTGAGGACATGGGAGAAGTCATGCTGTTAGTAGTGGAACTATGTTGAGTAATATTTAATGGTTTGATATTTAAGTTGTGGTGTTATTCTTCTAGTGGTGTCGTGTGAACGTCGACTACATGACACTTCACCTTTATGGGCCTAGGGAATGCATTGTGTATTCGGCTACTAATTGTGGGGTTGCCGGAGTGACAGAAACCTAAACCCCCGTTAGTAAACCGGTGCATGAGGGAGTGTAGGATCTCAGAGTTTAAGGCTGTGGTTAGATTTATCTTAATTACTTCCTTGTAACGCGGATGCTTGCAAGGGGTTTAATCACAAGTATGTATTAGTCCAAGTTAGGGCAGTGCATTAGCATAGGTTCACCCACACAACACTTATCAAAACAATAAAGATTAATCAGCTGTAGGAAGCGAAAGCACTTGACGAAATTCCCGTGTGTCCTCAAGAACATTTTGCCATCATAAGTAAACCAACCGGCTTATCCTTTGCTCTAAAAAGGATTGGGCCACTTGCTGCAATTATTATTACTGTCTTTTATTTACACGTATTTTATTTATCTGCAATATCAAAAACCCCTAAAAACTTGTCTGCTAGTATTTACAGTGATTCCTTGATCAAAACTACTTGTCAACACCTTCTGCTCCTCGTTGGGTTCGACACTCTTATTTATCGAAAGTACTACGATACACCCCCTATACTTGTGGGTCATCAAGACTATTTTCTGGCGCCGTTGCCGGGGAGTGAAGTGCTATTGGTAAGTGGAATTGGTAAGGGAAACCTTTACTGTAAGTGCTGTTTTTATTTCTGCTTGCTGCTTTATTTTATTATGGAGAGATCTCCATTCGAATCCCTATTTGGGAATACTACTGCCACTGCTAAGGTAGTAGATGAACCGCCGCCTGCTGAATTAGATCCATTTAAAATACCTATGAAAATTGTTGAACGTGTTATGGATAACCGCTATGTTGGAGATGGAACCATCCATCCTGGTGATCATTTACTATTTATACATGAATTATGCGAGTTGTTCAAGTGTGCAGGTATTTCAATGGAAAAAGTCAAGAGGAAGTTATTCTCTATATCACTGAAGGGCCGAGCTGCGGAATGGTATAAGATGCTGAAGAATGGCCGATCTATTGGCTGGGAGGAAATTGTACCTCTCTTTTATTCTAAATTCTATCCTCCTAGTGAGATTCATCAAGATCGAAATCGCATATATAATTTTTGGCCTCATGATGGAGAGAGTATTGCCCAAGCGTGGGGGAGATTGAAGTCACTAATGCTCAAATGTCCCATTCATGAGCTCCCAAGTAATATTGTTATCAATAATTTTTATGCAAGGCTTTCTCTTCATGATAAGGATTTATTGGATGCCTCTTGTTCTGGATCATTTACACGTACTGAAGAAGAAGTTAAATGGGACCTTCTTGACCGTATTCAGGAAAATACTGAAGGATGGGAGAACGACAAAGGTAGAAAGTCAGGTATAAATTATGATTACGAATGCATTAAATCTTTTATGGAGACTGATGATTTCCGTAATGTTAGTGCTGTTTATTGTCTTGATTCTCAAGTTGTTGCAAATTATTACAAAGCTTTTGCCTCTTATCTTGATGTGCCTAAGAAGGATTTGAATAAATATCATGAACCTTATAAAGATAAAACCAATTCGGCCATTGGCAAAAGTATTGAAGTTCATACTGTTGATCACATTTTGCCAGAACCTTATATTGAAAAAATACCTTTTCCTGTTAAAGTCAAGGAACATTCTCTGATAGCTAGTGTGGTTAATAAAAGTGCCAAGAAACCTTTAGAGCCTGATGAACAAATAACTGTTGAACCTGAAGTAGCAATAGTAAAGGATTTGGTAACTGAAAATGTAGATGGAGAACATATTATCTTTTGTGAAGATGCTTCTAATATTGTTTCGCATCCTGGTAAATCTAGGAAAACAAGTGTTCCTGTGCTTTCAGTGAAGATAGGAGAACATTGCTATTATGGTTTATGTGATATTGGTGCAAGTTCTAGTGCTATTCCTTTTGAACTTTATAAAGAAATTATGCATGAAATTAGTCCCTGTGAACTTGAGGATATTGATGTGGTTATTCAACTTGCCAATAGGGAAACTATCTCTCCATTGGTATTGTGAGAGATGTTGAGGTTTTATGCGGTAAAACTAAATATCCTACTGATTTTCTAGTACTTGGTTCTAAAGCTAGTAAAACTTGTCCTATTATTTTCGGTAGACCTTTCTTGAATACATGTGGTGCTATTATAGATTGTAAGAAAGAGAAAATTTACACTAAATTTAATGGAGAATCTTATGAGTTTAATTTCTCTAAGTTTGGTAAGAAACTTTATGAAACTGATTTGCCTAATGAGGACTCGAAAATTGAACAACTTGCTGCTATTGCTATTGCTCCTAACAATGCCTTGCAGCAATTTATGGAGGAACACGAAAGTGAGGTCTTTATGGAGGAAAGGAATGAAATTGACAATATCTTTCTTCATCAACCACCATTACTTAAGCATAATTTGCCGGTGGAAGATTTGGGTACCCCTGCACCTCCTAAAGAAGATCCTGTTTTTGATTTAAAACCTTTGCCTGATAACTTAAATATGCTCACATTGATGATAAGAAAACATATCCTGTTATTATTAGTTCTAAACTTTCAGGTACTGAAGAGGCAAGGTTATTGGAAGTATTGAGGAAACACCGAGGGCTATCGGATATACTTTGGATGATTTAAAAGGGATTTCTCCTACTATATGTCAACACGCCATCAACATGGAAGATGATGCAAAACCTGTTGTGGAGCACCAGCGTCGTTAATCCCTAAAATGAAGGAAGTGGTAAGAAATGAGGTATTAAAACTCCTCGATGCTGGTATAATTTATCCTATTGCTGATAGTAAATGGGTAAGTCCTGTGCATTGTGTTCCTAAGAAAGGAGGAGTTACTGTTGTGCCAAATGAAAATGATGAACTTATTCCTCAAAGAGTAGTTGTTGGATATAGGATGTGCATTGATTTTCGAAAGGTTAATAAAGTTACTAAGAAAGATCACTATCCTTTACCTTTTATTGATCAAATGTTAGAAAGGTTGTCTAAGAAAACTCATTTTTGCTTTCTTGATGGTTATTCTGGATTTTCACAAATTGCTGTTAGAGCGAAAGATCAAGAGAAAACTACTTTTACTTGTCCTTATGGAACTTATGCTTATAGGCGTATGCCTTTTGGTTTGTGTAATGCTCCTGCTACATTTCAAAGATGCATGTCTGCTATTTTTCATGGTTTTTGTGAAAAAATTGTGGAAGTATTCATGGACGATTTTTCCGTCTATGGAACTTCTTTTGATAACTGCTTGCAAAACCTTGATAAAGTTTTGCAGAGATGTGAGGAAACTAATCTTGTTCTTAATTGGGAGAAATGTCACTTTATGGTTAATGAAGGGATTGTTCTTGGACATAAAATTTCTGAAAGAGGTATTGAAGTGGACAGAGCTAAAGTTGAAGCAATTGAGAAAATGCCCTGTCCCAGGGATGTTAAAGGTATTCGTAGTATTCTCGGTCATGCCGGTTTCTATAGAAGGTTTATTAAAGATTTCTCTAAAATTTCAAAACCTCTTACTAATCTTCTCCAAAAAGATGTACCTTTTGTTTTTGATGATGATTGTAAAGAAGCTTTTGAGGCTCTAAAAAAGGCTTTAACCACTGCTCCTGTTGTTCAACCTCCTGATTGGACTTTACCTTTCGAAATTATGTGTGATGCTAGTGATTTTGCTGTAGGTGCTGTTCTTGGACAGCGAGTAGATAAGAAGTTGAATGTTATTCATTATGCTAGTAAGACTCTTGATGCTGCTCAAAAGAATTATGCCACTACTGAAAAAGAGTTTTTAGCAGTAGTTTTTGCTTGTGATAAGTTTAGACCCTATATTGTTGATTCGAAAGTTATTATCCATACCGATCATGCTGCTATTAGATACCTTATGGAAAAGAAAGATGCTAAGCCTAGACTTATAAGATGGGTGCTTTTATTACAAGAGTTTGATTTGCATATTGTAGATAGGAAAGGTGCTGAAAATCCTGTCGCTGATAATTTGTCTAGATTGGAAAACATTTCTTATGATCCTGTTCCTGTTAACGATAGTTTTCCAAATGAACAATTGGCTGTGATAAAGGTAAGCTCGCGAGAAAGTCCTTGGTATGCTGACTATGCTAACTTTATTGTTGCCAAGTATTTGCCTCCAACCTTTACAGCTCAGCAAAGAAGGAAATTCTTTTATGACTTGAGGCATTATTTTTGGGATGACCCACACTTATATAAAGGAGTGGATGGTATAATGCGAAGATGTGTTCCAGAATTTGAACAAAAAGAAATATTGAGAAAATGCCATGGAAGTGCTTATGGAGGACATCATGCTGGAGATAGAACTGCACAAAAGGTTTTACAATCAGGTTTTTATTGGCCTACTCTTTTTAAAGATGCAAGAAAATTTATTTTATCATGCGATGAATGTCAAAGAGTTGGTAATATAACTAGACGCAATGAAATGCCTATGAATTATTCTCTTGTTATTGAACCTTTTGACTGTTGGGGATTTGACTTTATGGGTCCTTTTCCTCCTTCTGATGGTTATACTCATATACTTGTTGCTGTTGATTATGTTACTAAATGGGTAGAAGCTATACCAACATCTAGTGCTGATGGTGAGACATCATTAAAAATGCTTAAAGATATTATTTTTCCAAGGTTTGGTGTGCCTAGATATCTCATGACTGATGGTGGTTCTCATTTTATCCATGGTGCTTTTAGAAAAACCCTTGCTAAATATGATGTTAATCATAGAATTTCTTCACCTTATCATCCTCAAACAAGTGGTCAAGTAGAATTATCAAATAGAGAGATTAAATCTATTTTGCAGAAGACTGTTAATAAATCTAGAAAGAATTGGGCTAGGAAGCTTAATGATGCTTTGTGGGCTTATAGAACTGCTTATAAAAATCCTATGGGTATGTCTCCTTATAAAATGGTTTACGGAAAAGCTTGTCATTTACCTCTAGAATTAGAACATAAAGCTTATTGGGCCGTAAAAGAACTTAATAGAGATTTTAAACTTGCCGGTAAAAAAGGTTACTTGACTTGAGTTCCTTAGATGAATGGAGAAGTGAAGCTTATGAAAATGCTAGACTTTTTAAAGAGAAAGTGAAACAATGGCATGATAGGAGAATCCTAAAGAGAGAGTTTAATGTTGGTGAGAAAGTTCTATTGTATAGGTCTCGTCTCAGATTTTTTGCAGGTAAATTACTTTCGAAATGGGAAGGACCTTATGTTGTTTCAGAGGTTTACCGTTCAGGTGCAATCAAAATTACTTCGCTTGATGGTGACAAATCTCAAGTGGTTAATGGTCAAAGACTCAAGCATTATATTTCTGGGGATTCTTATAACGAAGACGTTGATATTATTCAAGTAGTGACTCCGGAAGATTTTATTAAAAGTCAAATTCAGAAAACTGCAGAGTCTGTTTTCGAATAGGTAACAGTTTTGGTAAGAAAAAGTTCGCGTTTAACTTCCCAACTTATATTTTGTTGTTTTTATTAAATATGGAAAATTACGAGCCAAAACGGGGAGGAAACGGTGCCCGAGGGCACCACACCACCCCACGGCGCGGGCCCACCCTTGGCCGCGCCGTGGCATGGTGTGGGCGCCTCGGAGCCCGTCTCCAGCCCGGTTTCGACCTGGACTTTCCTTTTGTTATGAAACTTTTTGCTATATAACCCACCGGATCCCCCGAGGTCCGTATATCGTTTTCTCGTCGTGTTTTCGTTTCGGGTTGTTTCTGTTCAGATGTCGTCCCAGGGTTCATCTTCAGAGAAGTACGTGCTGCGACGTCAACGTGAGCTCCTCCGTGACCTCGATCAGGGGACTTTCGTCGGATGGTCAGAAGAAGAAAGGATCACAGCTAGGCGCAAGGATATGGATCAGAGCGTCAAGGAGGAAGTAAAGAAGATGTCGTCAAACAAAGAAGGACAGATTGCTGCAAGATCAAGGACAAGCAAACCTACTTTTGTGGGATCAATTAACACTCAACGTGCCTTTTCTCATAATATGCAGGGAGCGACACCGCCTGTTCCAGATTTTAGCTCTTTTCCTGCAGTAACTGAGGCTCTTCGAGTCACTGATGAGTTTTGCGATCAATATCGAGTTCTGAGGATGGAGGTGGAGATACTCCAAGAGGAGAACGACAGGCTTCGCCGCATGCTAGAGCGGTTCCTGTCCCCAATCAAGATCGTCCCACCATCACCACCGAAGGAGTAATTCATCATTGGTATTGGCATCCCCTCAGCTTGTTCCAAGCTTGGGGGGAGTGCCGCGGTATCATCACCATTATCTTTTACCTTTTACTTTTCAGTCGAGTCATATCATGAGTAGAGAAGTTATCATATAGGATGGTTTGCAGTGTGGAAGTATCTCTCCTTTAGTTGGTTATCTATGTATCCCTTGGTGTGAGTTGCCGTTATTGGAATATTAATGAGAAGTTTTATCATTTACTTTCTGCACACTTTATTTTACTTTGCAAATTTCTGTCATATGAATGATCTTGTTGTTAGTATTGGCATCACTTTGGGAGCATCAAGTAAATCTATTTGGTTTTGGCAAACTTAGCATTGGTCAGTAGCAACAATACTTTGAGGCTTAAGTAGAAAAGAGGGGATTGCATGTAGATACATTATCTCATTATCTTTCTTTCTTGTTGGCTCATGAGCTTAGTATTCTTAAGTTAAAATTATTTGTGCTTACAAGGAAGATTGCATGATTGTTTCTATTACATTTATATTTGTTTGTATCCCTCCACTCTTATGCTTGCTACCCAGCCTTGCTAGCCAAAAACCTGTACTGAGAGGGAATGCTTCTCGTGCATCCAAACCTTGAGCCAAAACCCATGCCATTTGTGTCCACCATAACTACCTATATGTGGTATTTCCTTGCCACTCCAAGTAAATACTTCATGTGCTACCTTTAAACTATTCAAAAGCTACTACTCCTTATTTGTGTCACTGTTTACTAGCTCATGAGGAAGTATGTGGGTTATTCTTTATTTAGCTGTCAGACAGACTTTCACCACCAGACTAGCGGCATATACATCCGCTTATCTATTAAATTTGCAAAAAGAGCTGGCAAATGGGGTGCCCAGTCCCAATTAATTACAACTTTAACCGCTTAATTCTCTTCACATTTTTGCCCTGATTTATCAGACAAGCAATGATACAGTGAATAACTGCATGTGTAAACAAAAGAGAAAAAGAGGGATGATCTGCCTTGCTGGTAGAAATAACGTCCTTCATGGGAGCCGCTCTTGAAAGTCTGGTTGACAGAGAGATATTGCTTTCACCCACTACCATTCGTTGACAATTCTCATACACCACTCAAAACTTATATTTTTATTCTCTATATGATTTCAAAAACTTAAAAAGCTCTAGCACATGATTTAATCCCTGCTTCCCTCTGCGAAGGGCCTTTCTTTTACTTTTATGTTGAGTCAGTAAACCTATTCCCTTCTTTCTTAAGCAAGCATTTGAGTTGTTGTGATTCAACCATCTATATTAATATTATCAATCATGTTGTTATCCTTCCTTGTTTTGCACAAGTCTTTTATCTGAAGGAATATAACTTTGAAAGTTATCAATGACTGTAAAGAAATTGTGATAATTGAGCATGTAAGTTCTGCAATATAGCTCCAATATAAGGACTCTACTCGAAAGATAAGTACAATGTTAATTGTTCTCTGACCAAGAACGAAGTTTGCCATCACCAAACTATGATTTTCTTTATGCACCTTTATTGTGATTTCCATTACTCGTTTCAAGATAAGTTATATGAGGGGAAGTTGTGTCTAAAATGATTTGTGTATTAATACATGTTGATGCTTCTTGTCCGTATTCTTTATTATCGACGCTTCACTCCATAAACCTGTGGTCTTGTTTACTGAGTTCAGTTTCGCTTGGGGACAACGAGGTCTAAGCTTGGGGGAGTTGATACGTCCATTTTGCATCACTATTTTATATCATAATTGATGGCCCTTCACGTAGTTACCTGCGTGAAAAGTAAATGGGTTAGGTTGAGACTCCAAGTGCAGAGTGTGTAGTAAGTGGAAGACGTGTTCTCCCCACGAGGGGTGACTCGAGGGTTTAATATCGAACTCTCGGGGAATCAGTAGTGAAGATTTATCTTTCCTATCCTTGTTTTGGTTACCTACAAAACAAAATAAATGTTTTGGTCCTCAACCTCACCTAGTGGTTGTCAAGCACAAGGTGTGAGAATGATATCAAGATAATATGCAATGCAAACAAGAAATAAATATGCAATGGTGGTAAATAAATATGTAAGGATGGTGGTAGCAATGATAAATGATATTTTTGGGTTTTATATGATGAATGCAAGATGTAAAAGTGTTTTTGTATTTTCGGATTTTTAAATGGCAGAAAATGGTAGATGGATAAAAGTGGTTGGAAAGGTGTTTCTTATGATTAAAAATGGACCGGGGTTCATGGTTTCACAAATGCACTCTCTCTTTAATAAAGTGGTAGACAATGGAACACTAGAGTTGACATATGAGTTGCAAACAACAGTTTAATGACAAGTTATAATTATATGGGCATCACGTCCTAACATAGAGACCTTTTGGTTATTAGTCTCTCTTATACTCCACCAAGATGCGAACTAAATCATAACACCTCAGTAATTAAGATAACTCAGAGTATAGCAATAAGTATCATGACATGAAGTTAAAATAAGAACATGCTAGATCTAGTCATGGAGGAAGTGGCAATGGTCACACCCACATCTCCGGTAGCATGGTATTTTTCTTTATCCCTAGTGAGGCAACAAAGTAAGGTAAAACACCCAAGTGGATCGCAGAACTTTCTCTCACGTTCACTGCACTAGCCACCCCCCGTTACTCCAACTAATGCACACGTTCTCCCTCACACGCTCTCATAAACATGCTTGATCATCACAAGTAAATAAGAATGGGGTACATAATATGCATCTACTTTCATAACTGAAACAAAATCATTGCAATCTCAAACATATATTAACTCATAAAAAGATCCACCACAAAGGTATTACATAGATGACCGTAATCATGTTCAGCAGCTCATACGGTACTAATTAGTGAAGCTCAAGAGAGGAGAGATACATAAGTTACTTCCACAAACCCATAGTCCAGAGGTGGACTACTCCCTCTTCATCATGGAGACGGTGGAGAAGTCGTTGGAGAAGATGGAGACCACGCCGGCAGCGCCCCGCCGGAGTTTTCCCCTCAATCTGCAACTCCAGGTCTCTGTTTCGGTGTTTCTGTATTTCTGCGGCGCTCCTCCCAGAGAACGTCGGGGACTATTTTTATAGGCGGTTTTAGGTCAAAACGGAGTCGGTGGAGGAAAGATCGATGGCAGCGGAGCTCCAAGGACCAAAAGGGGGGGTCCCACGTGGCCAGGTAATGGGCCGCGTGGGCCCACTCATCTGGCCCTCGGGCCTCCGCTTGTTTCCTTCCTTCGCTCCCACGCTTTCTTCCTTCCAAAAACTGATGCTCGTAAATTTCCAGGTCATTTGGACGTCATTTGGGTCCCTGAAACATTAAAATATAGAAATAGGGTTTTCTGCCTATGCAGGGTTAATTCCATAAAAAATAGGAAACATACCAAATATTCCCAAAATCATTATAAAACAGTGATATAACCCTTATATGATGCAAATATGACTGGAATATAAGTAAAAATAATGCAAAGTTCATGTAGGCATTTTACATGCATCAATAATTTACTGCTATTCATTGATATATTTCATATTTGGATGATATACTTATGTTATTTTTCTTGTTTTGCATGTTTGATGGTTATTGGAGAATTAACTGCGGAGTCAGGATTCAGCTGGAGAAAGGCATTGTCAAGACACCCTATTTCTGAAGATCGTCAATTTAGGGAAATTATGCTGAAGCTCCTATTTTATCAGATGCGGAGGCAGCCAAAAGGGGAGGCAGAGATGGGCCACGAGGGGCCACACCATAGGGCAGCGCGGGTCCCCCTCTGCCGCGCCGTGGTAGGTTGTGGGGCCCTAGCCCACCTCTGGCGCTCCCCCTTCGCGTATTTCATCCCCAGAAACCCTAAGACGGGGAGAGCCATCGAGGAAATATTCCGCAGCCTCCACGAGGCGAAAACCACAGAGAGAGAAAAAGCTCTCCGGCAGGGAAAATCTGCCGGGGAAATTCCTTCCCGCAATGGGGAAATCATCGCCATCGTCATTGTCATCACGCCGGACTTCATCGGATCATCATCATCATCATCTCCACCGCCGTCACCATCATCTCCACCGCTCCACTTCGTTCCGCTGTAACATCTAGGGTTATACTTTGTGTAGTTCATAGGGGAAACTTTTCCGGTGTTGATTACTACTTGTGCTTGATGCTATTAAGTTTTATCGGTGAATTAAAGTATATGTCCAGATTGTTATTCATCATTATATCACCTCTGATCATGATCCATATGTCTTGTGAGTAGTTCGTTCTGTTCATGAGGACATGGGAGAAGTCATGCTGTTAGTAGTGGAATTATGTTGAGTAATATTTAATGGTTTGATATTTAAGTTGTGGTGTTATTCTTCTAGTAGTGTCGTGTGAACGTCGACTACATGACACTTCACCTTTATGGGCCTAGGGAAATGCATTGTGTATTCGGCTACTAATTGTGGGGTTGCCGGAGTGACAGAAACCTAAACCCCCGTTAGTAAACCGGTGCATGAGGGAGTGTAGGATCTCAGAGTTTAAGGCCGTGGTTAGATTTATCTTAATTACTTCCTTATAACGCGGATGCTTGCAAGGGGTTTAATCACAAGTATGTATTAGTCCAAGTTAGGGCAGTGCATTAGCATAGGTTCACCCACATAACACTTATCAAAACAATAAAGATTAACCAGTTGTAAGGAAGTGAAAACACTTGACGAAATTCCCGTGTGTCCTCAAGAACATTTTGCCATCATAAGTAAACCAACCGGCTTATCCTTTGCTCTAAAAAGGATTGGGCCACTTGCTGCAATTATTATTACTGTCTTTTATTTACTCGTATTTTATTTATCTGCAATATCAAAAACCCCTAAAAACTTGTCTGCTAGTATTTACAGTGATTCCTTGATCAAAACTACTTGTCAACACCTTCTGCTCCTCGTTGGGTTCGACACTCTTATTTATCGAAAGTACTACGATACACCCCCTATACTTGTGGGTCATCAACGGCCAAAGCCAATGCGCCATGTGACGCATGTCTTTGCTGATGTTTGTACGATGTGAGAGCCGTTGTTGTCATAAATTTGTCCATGCAAAATTGTGCAAATGAGAAGCAAAAGATTTGCACTTAGATATAAGTGCGTACGTATATGAAGTGAAGTGAATAAATGAATAAACAGAAAGAATAGCACCTGGATTTTTTGTTTGCTACGGCCTTGGTGGAGCGTGCCGCAGCGGACGTGCCGGCGGGGCTGGAGTTGACCACTTCGAATCGATGTTGTGTCGGGTCCACGCGGTCCAATGACCGATGCTGATCCACAGAGTTGGCGAGTCGAAAACTGCTAGGGTCGGATTTGTCCGTGGCGGCGAGTCGAAGTGAGTCCACGATGGTTGCGATAACAGGAAGCAACGTCATCCGACTTTCCTTTCGCCTTCATGTGATGTTCATGGAAAACAGACGAAAACAAGCTAGCAAGCCGGATCGCTCCTCCCTTTTCTTTTTCTTTCCTCGTACGTGGACTCATGGAGTTTTTTTTAACATAATAGACTTTATTCAACTCAAGCACATTTTACAGACAGAAGCGTGAAGGGGGTCAGCTAGATACAGATAGAATGTCCCTGACTGGACATGAACTTGCTTCTGAACCTAAACAACGGATCAATAAAGATCTGTTTCGAATTATAAGGGCTAGACGAGCTAGATGATCAGCTTTGACATTGTTGCATCTTGTGATGTGTGTTATCCTACTTGTATGAAAGGAGGGAGAGGCGTGTATTTCTGCAAGTAGGTGCCTATTTTCCCAATGTCCTGAAGCTGTAAACATGGATGACTCCCTGTCCGCCGAAGCCAACACCAAACAGTCCGTGAAGAAATGGGGTTCTTGAACCTGAAAGAAGTGTGCCAGCTTTGTAGCAAGGAGAAGGCCAAAAGTTTCAGCTTGAAGAGGCGATGAAGCTAGAGGTGAGAGGGCGAGACATGAAGTTGCTTGAGGTGTTGATTACCGTGCATAGTGATGACTATGCCCAATCCAGCTTGGCTCGTTCCTGTACCTGTAGTTTTCTCCCATGCTGCATCACAGAAAATTGTGTTTCCTGTAAAATTGTTAGCGTTCTGTAGTTCTGGAGAAGATTGAGGTCGCTGCTGATGGTGCTCCTGGGCTTGTTCCGTCGGCATCTGTGGACATAGTTGCAGCCTATAGAGTGAACTATCCTGCAACAAAGCAGAAGCCACAGAAAAAATTCTTGTTGGGTGCACTTTTATCTTTTTGAAGAGAAAATCACTCCTGCTTTTCCAAAGGCACCAGAGAAATGTATATTACGTTTTGATTGATATGCATGGATGATTAGAAGATAATAGGAAATGTATCATATCAGGCAATAGTTGATGATCATTCAAGAGGAGATCAATTTTGATAAACCAGGGCTAGAGAACCATGCTGCTTTTGCAAAAGGACACAGGAAAAAATAAAATGCATTTCATCTTCTTCTTGTCCACATCTAGAGCAATTGGAATCTATATGAATAGAAAAACGCCCTGCTCTTTTACCAATTGCTAAAGCCTTTCTTAAGAGCCTCCAAGCAAAAGTTTGTACTCTAGGTATCATACCTTTTTCTACCAAACCTGATTGAGCAAAGAGATGATTGCTGAGAAACGGTCTGGGTTGTTGATTTCGGGGCAGCTGCAATTTTGAGAATCATTATTTGTAGGCACTTTTTTGAGAATGTACCTGCAGGTTAATTTCCATACCAAAGAATCTTGGCCAATAGCATCAATAATAGGAGTTTGCAATATTTGTGAGGTCATATTAGATGGAAACAAAGAATTTGTAAGATTTTGATTCCAACACTTATGATTACGGTTCCACAAATTTTGAATGGTGGCTGGGTACACATAAGGAGGCTGCTGAATAATCAAGTTATCGTGGATATGTTGCCAACCATTAAACCAAGGAGCAGTCCAAATGGAAGAAGAACCATTAACAATTTGTGTAAAACAAGCATTCCAGAAGTGGTTTTACCTTTAAAATGGCAGCCCAAAAAGTAGATTTTGGACAACTAGCTTTCGCTCTCCAAATAGTTGTGTCCGCATGGTATTTTGACTTTAAAATAAGAGCAAGATTACTAGTCGGGTCCTGAGCAATTCTCCAAGTTGCAGAGAGAATCAATCTCAGATTCAAGGCTTGGAGATTTCTAACACCTAGACCGCCATTTTTCTTGTGAGTGCAAATATCTGCCCAAGCCCTTAAACAAAGATATCTTGAATTGTTATCATCTTTTTATCCCTGTCCACCAAAATCTCCGAATGATAGCAATGATACTAGCAAGAATTTTGTTGGAGAACTGAATATTTGACATGAAATAAACAGGGATAGAAGAGAAAACTGCTTTAATAAGAGTAAGCCGAGCAGGATGAGACATTATGTTTGCCTTGTAAGCCTGATTTGAATTTGTCGTGGACAAAAGAGTAAGCAGCAGATCGATCCTTAGCAGGCAAGATTAGAGGATGTCCTAGATGGATAAAAGAGGCATCAATGTCTGGGACAGGGAACAAACCTTTTATTTCTTGCCTGAGCCTGCAAATCAACATTAGCACTAAACATTATTCCTGACTTTGCCCAATTTGGGAGTTGGCCTGAAAGAGAACATAAATGATTTAAGATTTGAAGGATAGCTTCAGCTTCCTGCTTTGTTGCTGCAACACACCCCAATAGGTCATCTGCAAACATCAAGGAGTGTATAGGAGGGCATTGTGGACCCAAAGAGATACCCGAGAGCCTGTTATTATGTAGAGCATCTTGGAGAGCCAAGGATAGTTCATTAACAGCCAAGATAAAAAGGGAGGGAGAGCAGACAATCATGTCTTATACCTCTTGAGCTCTTAAATTTACCAAAAGGTTGCCCATTGATAATGACTGAAAAAGTTGAAGTAGCTATACAAGCATGGATCAGATTTATAAAATGGGCATTCAAACCTTTACGACTAGAGCGTTAGCAATAAAGTACCATTCAAGTCTATCGAAAGCTTTAGCTAGATCAATTTTTAACATGAAGGACTTCTCTTTGAAAGATTTTAAACTAAAAGATTGAGCAACCTCCTAGGCGACTATGATGTTATTGCTAATCCTTCTACCTCTATGAAAGCCTGTTGGAAGGATGGATATAATCAGCTAAAAGAGGCTTAATATGTTGGCCAAAGACTTGGAGATAATTTTATAAATAACATCGCATAAGCTAATCGGCCTGAAGTCAGAGGGCAGGTGACAAACAAGCTTTTGGGAATAAGAGCTATATGCATTTCATTAAGCTTTGGTGGCATAATACCTGTTTCATAGAAGGTCCTTACCAATTGTGTTACATCTTCAGCTATCCAACTCCATGCATTCCTATAAAAACCCACATTGAATCCATCTGGACCTGGAGAGGCATCTTTCTTCATATCTTTTATTATGTTCCAAATTCCTCTTTGTCAGGAATAGAGTTTGTGAAATCCTGCTGTCGCCAACAGTGGAACATGGGGTTCCCCTAGTACTGCCAAAGTGGGTCCACCCCATGTGGGCCCAAGATGAAGATGGACAAGACCAAGACTCAAGTCAAGCTGGCGGGTTCACCGTCAGAAGCACGCATGGCCTACGACGACTAAGGGCTCCGGTCCTGGGGACCTTCCGGGTCCCCGAATCAAGCAAGAAGGCCAGGAAGGACCCGAGAGCCCGAGTTCCCGGCAGGAGGCCAGGCTCCCTCCGGGTTCCTCTACCCTGTGGATAAGCACTCCACCTCACCACGGAAGACTTGGGAAGCAAGGCGAAGGCAGCGCGGGGGGAAGCACGCCCGTGGTGGTGTCAGCTCCTGTCCACCCCAAGGCGGACGCTCCCACCTAACCAAGAGGAGACGCTAGGCTGAGGAGAGGCCACGTCTCCCCTAAACTAGATGAGGAGGGTCCTTCACCCCGAAGGTCCCTCATGCCCCTCACGTGACCCTGTGGCAACCCCTTAGCCTATAAAAGGGGACCAAGGCACGGAGAGGGAGGGAAGGTCGAGCAAGGACGAACACAAGCTAGAACCAGAGCAAGACTAGACTAGGGCTGCGAAGGTAGAGAGGAAGGTGATCTCCTCCGGGTCAGGATCTGTCCTTCTTCTACCTCAGCCAAAACCCTTCCGGGTACCCTGTCCGGGAGGTTCCATTGTAAGCCACACTATGAAGAACTCATCAATCCAGACATGCAGGAGTAGGGCTTTTAGCCTCCGGGCGGCCTGAACCTGGGTAGCTCCTTGTGTCCCTTTGGTTGCATGCTTTGATCGTGGAGAGGAGAGCTTGATCTAGACTCCGCCCAAGAAGACGATTCTCAGCCTCCTTCGCGCCCCGTGCCGAACCTAAAAGGGGGTATCCTATACTCCCGGTGTCCGTGCAACGAGACACGACATCTGGCGCGCCAGGTAGGGGGCGCAAGTGCTGGATTCATCTTCATCAAGTTCATCGGCAAGTTCTTCGTCAAGCATGCCTCCAAGGAAGAAGGGAGATCCTGCGGCGTCCAAGCCGGTCTCTCCCTCACGCACCAAGCTTCAGCTGAACGTCGTGCTGCTGGCGCACGGCGGAGCGCCTCTCCGTCCCCGCCTCCCATGGAGAGGGTGGCGCCGGACGAAGTGGACGGTCGCGACAAGGACAACGGCCCTGGCGGAGCGGCGGCTCCAAAGGGCGCCACCATGCCTCCTCCTCGCTCAGGGGAGAAGAGCGTCTGCAACGGCACCGGCAAGGAGCCCACCGCTGGAGGAGGGAACCACGGCGTTCGCCCCAGCGGGGATCCACGAGCATCCAAGAGCAAGACCTCCGCGCACTCGCCTTCGGACGTGCAAGCTCGCCATGATGCTCTAGTCGCTGCCAAGGCCTGATGCAGTTCCCTCCAAGCAGCGGCGACCCCAAGGTCTACCAAGAATGGAGGACTCGCGTCGAGAGGCTCCTCGACTTCGCCGATGGTGGTCCGTGGGTCGAACCCACTCAAGCTCCCACCGTCGACAACCCGGAGCAGCACAAGACAAACACGTGATCCGCGAGGCCAGCCTCGTGGTGAACGTCAAGCCAAGACGGCGCCTCCTCGCACCGCGCCACCGATGGCTGATCGGCTAAACCGCGATCACGGCGAGGCCATCTCCATCGGGTCGTCTACCTCGCGCAACCCAGATCTTCGTGACGAGCTCAACAGCCGTCAGAACGAGGATATGCGCACCCGCATCGAGCGTCGCCGAGAACGTCACCGCCGGGAAGATCGGGGCATCGACCTCGCCGAAGGCTGCCTCGCCCTCGCTCCCGAGTTCCGCCACTTCAACTGGCCCAAGAAATTCAAGATCGACGTTCTCCGCTACGACGGCACCACGAACCCCCGGGACTTTCTGCAGATCTACTCTCTTGCTGCGATGGTTGCCGGGGCCGACGAGGTCATGATGGCCAACTGGTTCCCGTTGGCCCTGAAGGGAGATGCCCAGACTTGGCTTCTCAACCTTCCCAAGTGCTCCATCCGTTCCTGGCGGGCACTGAAGGAGCAGTTTCTGGGGGCTTTCCAAGGCGGGTACGAGCGCCCGGGGGCTCCCAGTGATCTCCACGACTTCAAGCAGTTGCCGGGTGAAACTCTCCGCAAGTTCATCCAGCGCTTCACCCAGAAGATGAACACCATCCCGTGCATCAAGGAGGAGTTGGTGATCCAGTCCTTCCACGCCAACGTCCGCAACCCCAAGATGCGCGAGAAGCTGAGCATCCATCGCGTCGAGTCTGCTCGTAAGCTCTGGGAGCTTGCAGACGGTGCGCTCGAGCTGAAGAAGGAGCCAAGTTCCCCGGGGAGGATGAACCCGAGGACAAGGCCGCTCCAGCTAAGAACAAGAAGCGGGACCCTGGACCCGACAAGCGGATCTTCGTCACCGAGCCTCTTCCGAAGAAGACCAAGCCCGCGCCGACTTCCGAGGAAGAAGGTGAAGGTGATCCCTGGTGCCACATCCATCCAGAAGGCAACCACTTGCTCAAGGACTGCCGCATGCTCAAGAACCTCGCCGTCCGGGAGCAACGCCGAGCTGATGGGGTCAGTCAAGACGGTTGCTACAACTGCGGCACTGCCGGGCACATCGCTCGTGACTGTCCCACGGGTCGCCAAGGCGGAGGCGGCCGTGGATGGTACCGAGGCGGTGGCCGGGGGCCGCGGAGGAGGACGCGGCGGTCAAGGTGGTCGCGGGTACAACACTCCGGAGGCCGCCCACGTCGGCAACGGGGAAGCTCCGGCTCCCCAAGGAGGCAACGGCGGCAAGTATCAAGAAGTCACGGGAGTTGTCGGGTGCATCCACGGAGGGTCTTCTCTGCCTCCCTCCAACGGCGCCTGCAAGAGACTTGTCCGGGAGCTGAACGCGGTTGCTTCTGCTCCGTCCAAGCCCCTGGACTGGTCTAGCCAAGTCATCACCTTCGACCCAGAAGACCACCCTGCAAACACTGCCGGGGTCGGGACCCTGCCGCTGATCGTGTCGCCCGTCATCCACAACTACAAGGTCACCAAGATGCTGGTCGACGGAGGCTCCAGCCTCAACTGCTGACGGCGAAGGTCCTGGCTATCCTTCAAATCCCCTGTCTCGCCTACAAGACAGGGGTGTTCCAAGGCGTGAACGGAAGTGTTACTCGACCCCTCGGGAAGATCACCCTTCCGGTCACCTTCGGCGACTCCAAGAACTTCCGCACCGAGGAAATCGTCTTCGACATCGCCGACACTCCGCTACCGTACAACGGCATACTTGGCAGACCTGCTCTGGCCAAGTTCATGGCCGTCTCCCACTTCGCCTACAACATGCTGAAGATTCCGGCGCCGTGGGGCGTGATCAAGGTCAAGGCCGACATCGACGATGCTATCTACTGCGTTCACCAGCTGAACCAGACGGTGGCAACCACGGCGGATCCCTCAAGGTGTACAGGAGGATGATGATGGGGCTCTCCCCGGGGGCGAAGGGCACCCGGGGGCTCCACATCTACTCCCCCAAGAAGGCGCCATTCCATGGCGATCCGCAGCTGACCAAGAAGGTGGCGCTAACCAGCGACGGAGTTCGCTCCATCACCATCGGCGCCCGCCTCACCGACAAATAGGAAAGCGCGCTCGTCGCCTTCCTTCGGGAAAACTCTGACGTCTTCGCGTGGGAGGCGTCAGGTTTACCCGGCGTTCCAAGGGAGGTGATCGAGCACAAATTGGCGGTCAATCCGGGGGCTCGCCCCGTGAAGCAGGTTCTCCGGAACCAAAGCAAGGAAAAGCTGGAATTCATCATCGCCGAGGTGGACAAGTTGATAGAAGCTGGTGTCATCCGGTCGGTTCCCCACCCAAGCTGGGTGGCCAACCCCGTGGTGGTACCGAAACCCATGACCTTCAAGTGGAGACTCTGCATCGACTTCACAGACCTGAATAAGGCCTGTCCCAAGGACCCTTTCCCCCTGCCGCGGATCGACATGATCGTGGATTCCACGGCCGGGTGCGAGCTGCTGTGTTTCTTGGATGCCTTTCCGGGTACCACCAGATCATGATGTCACTCGAGGACCAAGAGAAGACGGCCTTCATCACTCCCAAGGGCTGCTACTGCTACACCCGGATGCCTTTTGGCCTCCGAAACGCCGGCGCTACCTTCCAGCGCGCAATGCAAGCATGCCTTGGGTCGCAGCTGGGCCGCAACGTGAAGCGTACATCGACGACATCGTGGTCAAGACCCGGTACAAGGACTCCCTCATCCAAGACCTGCACGAGACCTTCGAGAACCTCCGCCGGGTCAACTTCAAGCTCAACCCCGACAAGTGCGTGTTCGGGGTCCCCTCCGGCAAGCTGCTGGGTTTCCTGGTCTCTCACCGAGGGATCGAGGCGAATCCGGACAAAATCAAGGCAATCGAGCGCATGGAGGCGCCCCGGCGGGTCAAGGACGTACAGCGCCTCAACGGGTGCATCACTGCACTCGGGCGCTTCATCTCAAGGCTTGGGGAGCGGGCCTTACCGTTCTTCAGGCTGCTCAAGAAGTCAGGCCCCGTGGAGTGGACCTCCGAGGCCGAGGAAGCCCTGCAGTCCCTTAAGCGCTACCTCGCCTCGCCACCAATCCTCGTGGCACCAGAAGAGAAGGAGCCCCTACTACTGTACATTGCTGCCACCAACCAGGTGATCAGCGCTGTGCTCGTGGTAGAGCGTGACGCTCCTCCGAAGAAGTCAAGCAAGATCAAGGGCAAGCGACCCGGGAACTCTCTTCCGGGCAACCGTGCAAGAAAAGGCTGCCGGGTGACCAGGGGTCTCATGATCCTGGCGTCACTGCAACTTCACCAGCGACGCGGATCCCGTCGGGAATGGAGAATCTCCCTCCGACGAGACTTCGCCGGGGGCTACTCGTCCCCACCCCAAGACGTCGACGGGGGAAGCCGAGCCCTCTCAGGACTCGGCGACCCGCAAGGTGCAGCACCCGGTCTACTTCGTCAGCGCAGTGCTGCGCGACGCCCGGGAGCGGTACCCCATGATGCAGAAGCTGCTGCTGGCAATCCTCATTGCCTCCCGCAAGATGAGGCCGTACTTCCAAAGCCATCCCATCACGGTGGTGTCCAAGTACAACCTAAGAAGCCCCCTGGAGAACCCACTTGCCACTGGTCGCATATCATGGTGGGCCATGGAGCTTCAAGGTTTCGGTCTCAAGTTCGAGCACACGGACAACATCAAGAGTCAGGCGCTGGCGGATTTCACGGCCGAGTGGACCGAGACGGCGTTCGACGACCCGGAAGAGGAAACCTGCCTCCCCGGGAAGGAAGATCCTAGCGCCTGGACCATGCACTTCGACGGCTCCTACACCAAGGGGAAAGGAGGTGCTGGGGTTGTCCTAACCTCACCAACCGGGGACCGGCTGAAGTACGTCGTCCAGATGCACTACCAAGGGAACATCTCCAACAACACGGCGGAGTACGAGGGCCTGCTCGCAGGACTTCGTGCTGCCATCGGCCTCGGCATCAACAAGATCGTCGTCAAGGGTGACTCTCAGTTAGTCATCAAACAAGTGAACAAGGAGTACGCGTGCCCTCAGATGGCACCATACGTTGAAGAGGTCTGGAAGCTGCAGCGGCGCTTCGACAACTTCCGGGCTGTGTACGTCCCACGGGGAGAAAACACGGCCGCGGATGAGCTATCGCAGGTGGCGTCCAAGCAAGAACCAGTGCCTCCCGGGATCTACATCGAGGTCCTCAGGCGACCTTCGATCCCGCCCGAGAGGCTCGCGACAAGATCTGCGCCGGGGGCTGGCGACCCTTCTACCTCGACAACACGGGTAGCCAGCCCAGAAGCTCAAGACCCGGCAGCCCCTCCAGCGGAGGAAGCTATGCTTTCTTTCCGTCGGATGGTGCTACCGGTGGAAGGAACCCACCCACCCTGGGCCCGGGACATCGTCAAGTACATCATGGAGCACGCCCTCCCGGAGGACGATCACGACGCCGAGCGGGTGGCTCGTCAAGCCAAGCTCTACGTCATGATCGACGGCGAGCTCTACCGGCGACGGGACAACGGAGTCAAGCTCCGCTGCATCCCTCAAGAACAAGGCCAAGTACTGCTACGGGACATCCACGAGGCACATGTTCAAGTCATGTGGCATCAAGATCACTGGCGGGTAAAGTTTTCGTCACGGGTTCTACTGGCCAACAGTCCTCAGTGATGCGGAGCAGCTAGTCAAGACCTGTGAAGCCTGCCATACTATGCGAAGAACATACATCAGCCGGCGCAAGCTCTGCAGCCAATTCCAATCTCCTGGCCGTTCGCGGTCTGGGGGCTGGACATCGTGGGAAAGATACCGAAGTCTGTCGGGGGCCATGAATACCTTTTCGTGGCCATCGACAAGTTCACAAAGTGGGTGGAAGTGATGCCAGTACCAAGACAGACAGCTCAAGCAGCCATCAAGTTCATTGAAGGGATCGTGTACCGCTTCGGAGTACCCAACAGAATCATAACGGACAATGGCTCTCAGTTCACAAGCCGATCCTTCCTCAACTTCTGTGAAGAGCTGGGAATCAAGGTGTGTTTTGCCTCGGTGTCCTACCCAAGGTGCAATGGGCAAGTGGAGCGAGCCAATGCGGAGGTCCTAAAGGGTTTGAAGACCAAGGCCTTTGACAAGTTAGAAGACAAGGGCAAGAACTGGATTGAGCATCTACCAAGTGTCTTGTGGTCCCTCAGAACCACACCAAGCAGAGCCACTCAAGAAACACCATTCTTCCTTGTCTATGGAGCAGAAGCCGTCTTGCCAACAGAGCTCAGGCATGGATCCCCCGGGTACTTGCCTATGATGAAGACGCACAAGCTGAGAGGAGGATTGATGACATCAACTTCCTGGAAGAGGTGCGGTGCCGAGCTTCCTTACGATCTGCTCGATACCAGCAAGGGCTCCGCCGCTATCATGATCGCCATATCCGTTCACGGGTACTGGAACCCGGAGACCTGGTTCTCCGCAAGAAGCAGAAGCTTGATAACATGAACAAGCTGTCCTCCAAGTGGGAAGGACCTTATCGGGTGACGCATACCCTGAGACCCGGAGCTGTTTATCTGGAGGACGAGAAAGGCAGGCCGGAGGGCAACGCCTGGAACATCGAGAATCTCCGGAAATTCTACCCCTGAATACGAACATGAATCGCAGATAGTTCGAGTCAACTAAGCACGCCCAAGGGGCTAGTGTTCTGTATAAGGGTGTAAGAATCGTCGCCAAGGAATAAAAGATAAGTTTTTCAATTCCGTGAGCCTCTCTTGTTGTCGTGAAGTGTGTTATCCGTAACAACCCCCAAGCAGGGGGCTGACATGGTGCCGGTGGCTGACAGGTCGAGCGCGAGCAGCCTATCAGTAGGCGCTGCCACCTGATCGTGCCGTACTGCCGCGGTAAGAAGTGGAACGGGCAGTGCTGTGTTTTAAAGAACCTAAACACAGAAATGCACATTCAACTTTGCTTGCGGGTTGCTCCGGATGAAACACTTTCACGACATGTAAGGGAGGGTCCATTCTTTTCCTACTGAAAGTGTGTTGTGTGTAGCGCCTCTCCCGGGACAGGAATGGATGCTGAAGAGCGGCTCAGGAGCTGGATACCCGGGAAGGACAGAGTAGATCAAGGCACGGCAAAAACCAGCTAAGTCTTTGCATGTGCATCTGGCATTCTAGGCATAATATCTCGCTCGGAGTCAATATACCACCAACCTGCGCATGCTTGACAGTTGATGAGAACCTTTGCGGGGGTAATGCGTCCTCCCCGGCGAACGGTCAGATTTCCCTTCTGGCCTAGTACCCGTGGCTGTGGAGTGGACTCCCGGAAGGCATAGTGCTCTTAGGGGTGCTGCTACGGTGCGGCGGTCAGAGCACTTGTCACCTAAGAGATCTCCTCAGAAAACTTGACGGCGCGTTAGTGCAAAGGGAGGTTTGGGAAATGACCCCGGGAGTTGAGCCCTAGGATTGCATTCATCTGAACTTACATTCTGAGTTTACAATTCTGGATTACATTCAGTCGAAGCTTTTCCTGGATACATATCTAGCCTATGCTACTAAGGCCAGCTCAGGGCTCCTGGCTGTGCAGCTCTGTCTTTCTGTTTTATTGCCTGCCGGGTGAACTCCGGACTCCCGGGGACGCCTGGGATGAAGGAGGGCATTCGCGCAGGATCTTCAGGGGTCCCATGGGCCGGGGAACTTCCGGGCAAACCCCGGCACATGCTGGCTGCAGAGGAGGTGCACATGGTCCACGAACTTATCCATGATGTCTTCCTCATCCTGTACGAAGGGAAGAAATCGAGTCAAGGCGCAGGATCTTCCCAAGGGTCGTATTGCCAGAACCAAGGCGGCCTTACCTTGAAGACATCGTCAAGATCGCAGAGGAGGCGGATCAATCTCTGATTGCCTGCGGCCTCCTTCCACAGCTCCATCTTGATGGTGTCCTTCCGGGTCGCCAGCGCTACCGATGCCTCCATGGCGGCAGAACCGGCGATGTTCCCCACTGCGGGGAAAACCAAGGAGACTCGAGGGCGAGGATCAACCTCGTCCTTTCTAGTGGCTCGGGCTCCAGCTTCGCTGGGTGCCTCCGCCGCTCCTCGAAAGACGGACTCCGCCGTCGACACATCGGACAAGGCCCTCTCTGCTTCGCCGGACATTGTTCTGCGGGACGAGGGGAGGCAAAGGAAGAAGAGGAGCGGAGCAAGGCGAGAAGATGTGGCGAAGGGGTGGAGTCTGGATGGTCTTTTATAGGCCTCCCTGCTCCACCTACCCCTTGACGCTACGGCTGCTGCAGTAATGGGAGCGCGTTTTGCAAAAAACTCGTTCTCATTCACACGGACGCGACACGAAGACAAGGAGGAAAACAAGATCTTCTTCATTTACAAGGACTACAAGGGGACGATCTTTTTTACAACAAAAAGGTTGGCTCCCGCCGAACAAGGAGCACCGCCGTACAATGGAAGACGCTACTTCCAGAAGTACGACGTCAAGGCCGCCAAGGAGGAGGTCAACGAGATCTCCATGGCGCCCGTCCGAAGCTCCTCGCCTTCAGGAAGACGAGCTCCCCTCGACCTTGATGTCAGATGAGTTTTCCTCATCTTCATCCTCGTCGTAGGAGCTCGAGCTGCCGCTGCTGCTCTCCATGCAGCACTCCACGCGTCCGCCATCGACACCGAAGATCTTCACGGAGAGCGTAGCATCTCCGTCGTACCGGAACACCAAGCACTGCCCCCTGGACAGGCGGCGGGCACGGGAGAACGACTTCCACCCCGGACCCAGAAGCATGGCGCCTTCAGTGGTGCGCTCCGCCATGGCCCAGGAGGGGCCATTGGGGCAGCCTTCCACCTGCAGCCAGAAGCCGGAGGGTCCGATGTCCTCCGTCGCCATCGCGAAGGAATCCGGCAGAGAAGCGCGGCTGCGAGGCCTGCGGTTCAGATCCACGGCGAACTCGAACGGCGCGAAGCTGGTATGAACCATGCTCCTAGGAAGAGGGGCAGCGGTGCCGCGGCCTCCACGGCCGCCGCGACCGCGAATCCCACGACCTCGCGGAACAGCTCGACCACGAGTGGAGGGGCCACTCTCCGCAGCAGCTGAAGAAGTACGAGGGCGCCCAACTCCTCTCTTCGCTCTCGCCATTGGCGCTGGCAGCTTGTGGGGAGGCCTGGAGTTGGACCAAGGAAGAAGATGACCGAAAAGGCCAGGGGTGCGCCTCGCTTTTATAGCCGCGGCAGTGCCTCTGCCAAGCGTCTCCTCGGTTCTTCCGTTATGGGAATCGAGGGGGCCCTCGCAGTTATTCCCCCGAGCGGAGTAACTCCAAGACCTTCAAGGCCATCAGTGAAGCGAAGCTGAGAAGACCAGGTACCCGGGACCCACTTTGACCTATCTTTAGGCCATGGCCCCGGCAGCTGGAGCAAGAGCCGCCGGGACCATGCCCGGGGGCTACTGTCGCAACAGTGGAACATGGGGTTCCCCTAGTACTGCCAAAGTGGGTCCACCCCATGTGGGCCCAAGATGAAGATGGACAAGACCAAGACTCAAGTCAAGCTGGCGGGTTCACCGTCAAGACACGCATGGCCTACGACGACTAAGGGCTCCGGTCCTGGGGACCTTGGGTCCCCGAATCAAGCAAGAAGGCCAGGAAGGACCCGAGAGCCCGAGTTCCCGGCAGGAGGCCAGGCTCCCTCTCGGGTACTCCTACTTCCTGTGGATAAGCACTCCACCTCACCACGGAAGACTTGGGAAGCAAGGCGAAGGCAGCGGGGCGGGAAGCACGTCCCGTGGTGGTGTCAGCTCCTGTCCACCCCAAGGCGGACGCTCCCACCTAACCCAGAGAGACGCTAGGCTGAGGAGAGGCCACGTCTCCCCCTAAACTAGATGAGGAGGGTCCTTCACCCCGAAGGTCCCTCACCCCTCACGTGACCCTGTGGCAACCCCTTAGCCTATAAAAGGAGGACCAAGGCACGGAGAGGGGAGAGAAGATAGAGCAAGGACGACACAAGCTAGAACCAGAGCAAGACTAGACTAGGGCTGCGAAGGTAGAGAGGAAGGTGATCTCCTCCGGGTCAGGATCTGTCCTTCTTCTACCTCGGGCCAAAACCCTTCCGGGTACCCTGTCCGGGAGGTTCCATTGTAAGCCACACTATGAAGAACTCATCAATCCAGACATGCAGGAGTAGGGCTTTAGCCTCCGGGCGGCCTGAACCTGGGTAGCTCCTTGTGTCCCTTTGGTTGCATGCTTTGATCGTGGAGAGGAGAGCTTGATCTAGACTCCGCCAAGAAGACGATTCTCAGCCTCCTTCGCGCCCCGTGCCGAACCTAAAAGGGGGTATCCTATACTCCCGGTGTCCGTGCAACG